>CAUYLG010043125.1:0-59736 GCA_963573385.1 Cacajao melanocephalus
ACACTGTTTACAATAGCGAAGACTTGGAACCAACCCAAATGCCCATCAATGATAGACTGGGCAGGGAAAATGTGGCACATATACACCATGGAATACTATGCAGCCATAAAAAACGATGAGTTTGTGTCCTTTGTAGGGACACGAATGAATCTGGAAACTATCATTCTCAGCAAACTGACACAAAAACAGAAAATCAAGCACCGCATGTTCTCACTCAAAGGCAGGTGTTGAACAATGAGAACACATGGACACAGGTAGGGGAGCATCACACACTGGGGTCTGTTGAGGGGGGCAAGGGAAGGACAGTGGCGAGGGAGATTGGGGAAGGATAACATGGGGAGAAATGCCAGATGGAGGTGACTGGGGGATGGAGGCAGCAAACCACATTGCCATGTGTGTACCTATGCAACAATCCTGCATGGTCTGCACATATACCCCAGAACCTAAAGTACAATAAAAAAAAAGGCTTATATGCAAATTTAATAGTAAGCAGACAAATATAGTGAAGAATAAACAAATATAGTCAACAAAATACTGTAAGGTAGATATTGCTTCTATTGACATTGATAGGCCTGCTTAAAACCTTATCTATGCATGTCTACACTGGAAAACTCGGAGGGGAGGTGTTCAGGAATTGGACACCTCATTTTCCTGAACCCTGAGCACTTCCTCTTAGATTACTTGATAGAGAAGACGACACTAATGAGAAACCACAAGTTTCCTGCCACAGAGTTACAGAAGCCTTATGAATATTACGTTACAAAATACTTCGCTGGATGACAAAGTTAAAGTAGCGCCTCTTTGTACTTAGGAAGCACATTGATCACGCTTCACCCATACACGACCCCTTCTGTGACACCCCTTCTTCTCTCTGCTACCCCTGAGTGATCCCAGCACAATTTCTGCCTCCCACTCTGCTCTCCCTTCCTCATGTGCTAAACACCGGGGCTGCTGTCCAGAAATGACCTGTCTTGTTCTCCAAGATAATCCTTGCTTGTCATATGTCACGGCCTATTTCACTCTAATAAAAGCGATCTATGCACATCTTTCTCTACACTGCACATGAAAGCACCTATTTTTCTTCTCCATTAAATCTTCTGAATGAGGTTACCCCCTCTGCATTTCAGTCATTATCATTTCCATAAGCGAGCCTGGTTTTCCTCCTCAGAATGAAACTGTAAACTTTCCATTGTCATATGATATATTTGACCCTGTATTATCTGTCAATCAATCTGCTTCTCCAAGGTATGAATTATTTTTTAAGGATGGAAAGAGAAGGTTATTAAATGTGATAGTAAACTTAACCTTTCTCAGCCCATTCTAGTTGAAACCATATGAAATCACATCCTTTTACTAGCCCCTTCTCTTCTTTTAAAGAAGAATAATATTTGCATGAGATTTAACAAGAAAATCAGCATATGTTAATGGTTTGTGTATTTGAAAAACAGAAATGCCAGAGCAGACCTTTGTTACATTGGAATAAATGCAATGAAGCAGGAAGGAGGCTCGTCTTACTTCTGGTACGAACAGGATGTTGTTCAAATGCCAATTAGGAGAGGGAATAAAAAGAAGAAACTTTAATGGTGCTTCTGGGAGACCTTGACATAAGAAATAGTGTAAGAACTTTAAGCTGTCTTGTAAAGCTTAACATATCATGTGCTGCCTTAACATCCTGGAGCCTCACAGCACCCCAAGGGCATAACTGTGAGTTCTCTTGCACTGTACAGAAATACTTCCCACCTGGCAGGAAAGGGTCTTTTCCTGGCTAGTTCTCCATCAGCTAGACAGCTGCATGTGATCCATTGGGTCCTCAGTCTAACTGTAGTCACTTCCCTGGAATATTGCAGAATTATTAAAATAAGCCAATCATATCCATCCACAAAAACCAGGTAGCACTTCACCCCTTGTTACTGCAAGGCCTGCCTCCTACAGCCCTATTGGCTCACTCTTCTCTACAGTGCAACCTCCATGAGGCTCTGCCTGGCCTGTGATGTCCTCCTATGGGATGTCAGTATATGTGACTAATAAATTGCTGTGAACTCATCTGTCCATTGTTGGATGTCATGTTTCTGGCCACCTTGGATTATTTAAGATGTGTATCCCTCCCTCACCAACAAGGTGAACAATAGGCAATCAAAACACAGCTCATACCTGGAAAGTCAGGTATTGAAAAGTGTATAACTTTTCAATTGATCACTGTTGCTAATAAGTGGCCAGGTAAAAAATGTACATGGACATTAAGGAATTATGTACAACCATTATTGTAACCACAGTATTTTGCAAAGGCACATTAAGCAGATTAGAATATTTATTAAGTGGTATGTTAAGAGAATAAAAGGTAAGTACAGAGATAAAAGGGAATTTAAAAAAACAAAAAGGGGGCCTCGAACAGAACAGATGCAATAATATGTTATGAATTGAGGCCAGGAAAAACGAACTCTCCCTATTTGAGAACTCCCTGCCCAATATAAAACAGTAATACATGCACATGGTGAATGTGTGTGCACATTTAAAATGGCTGCTTGTTTTCTATATTGGAAACCTATTTATTTTTATATACCAATTTTGTGACCAGCAACATCATTGATCTATTTAATGTTTTCTAATAGCTCAAGGTCCTTTTCTAGGCTAGGGACTGCCTAATCATCTGCAAATAATGATTTTAATCTTTTTGCTTTTTTTTCAGTATACACCTTATATTTCTCTCTCATGTAATAGAAATGGCTAGAACATCTAGAACAGTGTTAAATGATGATAGTGCCTCTTTTTGTTTCTTTTATGAGAATGCTTCTATTGCTTCATGAGTTAAAAGGATTCACTTCCCTGAATATTTCTAGTAAATATTCAGCATTATACTTAATTATGAAACAATAGAAATATACTTATATTCATATTAAAGGATTATTTTGTTAATATATGTTTTCTCTTCTATAAACTAGAAATGAGAGTTTGGTTTATTACATGTAATTTTGGATCTCTGAAATTCGTTGTATATCTTTTCTGCTTTGGCCTCTTATTGGAGTGACACATCAGATTTTATTTTATTTATACTATTGTTAGAATAAGCATAGTATATTTTATAGTATAAAATGCATGCAGTCTAATTCTGTGCTGTTCTCAAGTTAATTTGTTGAGGAGTACTACTACTATATGAACATGCAAGTCTAATTAGAGAGAGATAGGCAAGAAACTTTGGATGGCCTATGTGTGGTGTTCCAAACTCTTTCATTTTGCCTCCCAAAAAGTAATCCCTTGGGAAACCAGCTCAGACTTCAACTACATCTCCCCTAGAGTGCAAATCACTATTAAAGCATGTTTGCTTGTGGTACAGTTTTATTTCTGTGCAAACAGCAGCATTGGTTTCTGTTTCCCCAAAGGGACCTGTTTTTATACTTACATTTGGCCCTAATTATGAACTACATGATATATTCAACTGTGTTTACATTTTCTGCCACATTCTATGATTTGTTCAGAATTTTGATGTTTTGGAGAAATTACTTTGATATAAAACCTGTAAGCTCTGTGAAGGCAGAAACTTCATTGCCTCTCCACAGCCTTCTTAGAATAGTGCTCAGTGCACTGAAAAGACTCCATAAACATATGATATTTGTGTTTAAATTAGTCTTGAAAATTTGTTTTTATTGCAGAGGTTATATGGTTATATCTTTAGAAAATATTAATTAGGTGGAAACTCTGTCTTCTAAATGCTGTAAGGAATACTGGTAAGAATACTTCATTTTATGTATTTTAGATATAAGACATTAAAAGTGCTTGCAAGGCTTAATTAAGATTTTATTCCTCTTTAAAGTGAACAAAGCATTTTAATATATTATATCAATGTATTCTCACCCAAACTCTTTGATGTATTGTTAATACCCTATTTTAAAGATAAAACAAATGAGTATCTCAGAGGTTGGGTCATTTACACAAAAGGGCTGATTTGGTAATCCCTGAGAAACACACTCAGAATTTTAAGTCTCAGATATCTGAATCTTCCGCTAAATGTGTGTTTTTTTAAAATATCCATGCCCCTTTTATATTCGTCTCCAAACATATTGATAAGCAAATCTTATTTAAAATAAACACTAATGTCAATATCAAAGTTAAAAGGATAGACAAGATTGTAAAGTAAGTTTTTGGCCTGAAACAACTACATGGAGGTTAGTAGAAGTATATTATTTGAAGATAATGAGTATATTTTGAGATGCTTTCAAATGAGAAAAAATAATGTTGAACAATTACAGTGAAGAAAATCATGCAAAAAAAAAAATCAGACAATGCATTTATAAAAAGTCCTCAGGTAGAGGATGCATTTTTCTCTTTGCTTTCCTTACAGCTATATAATTAAATACTCAAAATGGTTTGATCAATGAGAGAATAAATAATCATAATAATTGACTATCCTTCCAGTTTTATGTAAAACATTTTGAAAGTCATGATAAAATTTCAAAATGTATATTAAGTCTTCAGGTGTTTTATTA
The DNA here is from genome assembly GCA_963573385.1 of Cacajao melanocephalus. Lineage (NCBI taxonomy): Eukaryota > Metazoa > Chordata > Mammalia > Primates > Pitheciidae > Cacajao > Cacajao melanocephalus. Next base: position 4,482 of record CAUYLG010043125.1, read on the forward strand.
TATTAAAAATTGTCACTTAACTGCAATTCACTTAAATGTTGTTCCCAAAATATCTCACTTAGAAGTCAGCTTTCACTTATTTATGTATTCTTAAGGAAGGGTAGATGCACAATTCTTGTCATATAGAATTTGATGTTTACCTCTTGAGTGTCTATGATTTTTTTTTCTGGACTTTCTGCTCTTAGGGTTCCCATCTGAGAAATTAGATGACATCTGTGATGGTTATTTTATGTATCAACTTGACTGGCTATGGGATGCTCATGTATCTGATGAAACATTAATTCTGAGTATGCCTGTGAGGATGTTTCTGGAAATTAGCATTTCAATTGGTGGACTGAGTAAAACAGATGGCCCTCCCCAATGTGGGTGGGCATACTCCAATCCACTGGGGGCCTAAATAGAACAAAAAGGTACAGGAAGGTGGGATTTGTCCTCCCTCAGCCTGACTGCACGAGCTGGAACACTGATCTCTTGCCCTCTGTGCTCCTGGTTCTCATGCCAGATTACACCACTTACTTTCCTAGTCTCCAGTGTGCTAGTGGCAGGTTATGGGACTTCTTAGCCTCCATAATTACAAACAGTGGACCCATCAATACCTTACAGTAAATATTTCTCTCTCTCTCTCTCTCTCTCTCTCTCTGTCTCCCTCTATATGTGTATACACATGATTCTTTTAGGAGAAATAGACTAATACAACCTTCTTATGACAGTAACTGTTAATGTGACCTTTCTCATGCCTTATACACCTCCTAAAGAGGTATTGGTAAAAATCCAGACTTGATCCAGTCAATTGGAGATCAACAAACTTCACTTTAGATGTGGTAATTAAATACAGGTACAGATACACCAAATAAAGAGAAATTAGTGTTATCCTATTTAGAAGTATATGATCTCAGAGCTGAAAGGAAATGTAGTTAGTTTACTCCAACCACTCACAGAATGCGTAATGGTATACTATAACATTCCATGGAATGATTTGGTTTATAATTATTTTTATCTATTAATATTTATTTCATTTCATTTGATGTTTTAAATTAAAGATGCAATTATTTATCATTTTAACAAGCTAAACAGTTCAGAAGTGTAAAGTTAAAATCTGCATTGAGTTCACACCTTCTTACATGATTAAACCCTTAGAGTAACTGTCATTAACAATTTGATCTGTATATTTTCACATCTTTATTTATGGTCTTAAAAACATTTACAGACATTTATAATTACCTTCAAGAACAAGTCATTCTGTCCTTGGGTATGAAACCCTAGAAACTGAGATGTATTTTAATTAATACTCTAATTGTTTTTATTTTAAAACTATTTTCTTTAAAAGAAACATGCCTTTTGAGTTTATATAATACCCTACTCAATATAAAGGAATTGTAGTTTGACTTAAACAAGATTGTAATTATGACAATTTTACAAAGCAGAGTTTGCTTTAAAATATTAAGTAAAATTATAATAAAAATGTTTACCATAGAATCATATGGTTTTATACTACTATACAACTTATTTGGGATCAAGAAAAATATTTAATATTGTTTTGTATCAAGGCAGGAAAAGAAACAAGACAGAATTGCAATAATAATTAAATGTGATGGTTAATTTCAGGTGTCAGTTTCAGTGGATTAATAAATACCAAGACAGCTGGTAAAGCATTATTTCTGGATGTGTCTGTGAGACCGTTTCCCAAGGGGATTGAGAGGAGATTGTCATGTGAGACTGAAAATCTGCCCCCAATGTGGGCAGCACCATCCAATAGCTGGTGGCCAGACAGAACACAAACAGCAGAGTTAGAGGAAAGGTACGTGTTCTCTCTCTCTCTCTCTCTCTCTCTTTCCCTCTCCCTCTCCCTTTCACTCCCCACCCCACCACCACTGTCCCCCATTTCCTTGATGCCATGCTACCACCACTACCACATGGTTCTCAGACCCTTGGCCTTGGATTCAGGCTTACACCATCCATGGTTCCAAAGTTTTCAGACTTGAACTGAGCCCCAGGCTACCAGCTTCCCTGGGTTTCCAGCCCTCTGATAATCTGTTATGGGACCTCTCAGCCTCTATAATCTGCATGCCAATTTCGATATCCCTATTTCTATCTATCTATCTATCTATCTATCTATCTATCTATCTATCTATGTATCATCTATCTATCATCTATGTATCATCTATGTATCATCTATCTATCTATCTGTCTGTCTATCTATCTATCTATCTATCTATCTAATCTCCTATTATTTCCATCTCTCTGGAGAACCCTAATATAATCACCATATTTATTAAACTTATAATTTCAATGACAATCCAAGGAAGTCTAAATTTACGTAGAATTAACAAAAGTTCAGAGATATTCTAAAAGAACATGAGAAAGTCATCTTTCTATATATCAGCAAAATTTGATTCAAATTTACAATTAAAATAGACTGAAAACAATAGTCTTAGCAATAGCAAACAAAACTAGGTACTTAGTCGTAAGTTAAATTAAATATATGCAAACTTACATATAAAACATTTTACTAAAATATTTCTTAAATTTACTTTTTATAGACACCGTCTCACTCTATCTCCCAGGCTAAAGTGCCATCATGTGATCATAGCTAACTATAATTTCAAACTCCTGGACTCAAAGCATCCTTCCACCTCAGCCTCCTCAGTGTCTAGGACTAAAGAGGTATGCCACCATACCCTGATAATTCTTAATTTTTTTTTAAATATTGGGTTTTGCTATGTTGCCCAGGCCAGCCTCTGACTTCTGGCCTCAAGCAATTCTCTTGCCTCACCCTTTCAATCTGCAGGAATTGCAGGCATCAACCACCACAGTCAATGCTGAAAGATTTTACATAATTTTTGAATAAACAAATGTACCATGTTCTTGGATGAAAAATAGTAAAATCTTACACATGTGAATTATTAATTTATAAAATCAAAATCTCAACATTTTGTTTTCCTTTAGAATTTCCCAATTATTTGATGTTTATACTAAATAACAAAGGGCCAAGAATAACCAAGACACTCTTTTTTAAGTTCAGGCATACAAGTGAAGGTTTGTTAAATAGGTAAGCTTGTGTCATGGGTGCTTGTTATACAGATTATTTCATTACCCAGGTACTAAGCCTAGTACCCATTAGTTATTTTTCCTGATCTTTTGCCTTCTCCTATCCTTTATCCTCTAAAAGGCCCCAGTGTGTGTTGTTCCCCTCTGTGTGTCCAGGTGTTCTCATCAGTTAGTTCCCTCTAAAAAGTGAGAACATGCAGTATTTGGTTTTCTGTTTCTGTGTTAGTTTGCTGAGGATAATGGTCTCCAGCTCCATCCATGTTTCTGCAAAAGACACGATCTCATTCTTTTTTAATGGCTGCCTAGTATTCCATGGTGTGTACATACCACATTTTCTTTATCTAGTCTATCGCTGATGAGCATTTGGGTTGATTTCATGTCTTTGCTATTGTGAATAGTGCTGCAATGAACATACGCATTCATGTGTCTTTATAATAGAATGATTTATCTTCCTTTGGATATATACCCAGTAATGAGATTACTGGATCAAATGGTATTTTTGTCTTTAGCTCTTTGGGGAGTGGCCACACTGTCTTCCACAATGGCTGAACTAATTTACATTCCCACCAACAATATATAAGCGTTCCTTTTTCTCCACGACTTCACTGGTATCTGTTATTTGTTTACTTTTTAATAATAGTCATTCTGACTGATGTGAGATGACATCTCACCGTGGTTTTGATTTGCATTTTTCTAATGATCAGTGTTGCTGAGCTTTTTTTCATGATTGTTGACCACATGAATGTCTTCTTTTGAAAAGTGTCTGTTCATGCCCTTTGCTCACTTTTTTTTTTTATGGAGTTGGTTGTTTGTTTCTTGTAAATGTGTTTTAAGTTCCTTAATGATGCTGGATATTAGACCTTTGTCGAATGCATAGTTTGAAATTTTTTTCTTCCACTCTGTAGGTTGTCTATTTACTCTGTTGATAGTTTCTTTTCCTGTGCAGAAGCTCTTTAGTTTAATTAGAATGCATTTATCAATTTTTGCTTTTTGGTATCTTTGTCATAAAATCTTTGCTCCTATCTATGTCCTAGATGGTACTGTCTAGGTTGCCAAGACACTCTTACAGAATAAGGTAAGAGGAAGTGGTGGTATTAACATCGCCAGATCTCAAGGCTTAATGAAATGACTGAGATGGCCTGCTATATAACACATGCTTAGAAAAAAAGAAGCATTGCAACAAAATAAGAGAATTGTATGTGGCAAATTAACAATAAAAGAATAGACTGCATACTAAATCATTCTTCTGTGGTAATTACAGATACTTAAAGAGAAAAAAAATTAAATTCTCACTATTTAAAAAAATTTGGGGGGAAAATCTTTTTGACATTTTAGAATATGTTTTTAAAGTGAGCAAAAAAGCAACAATCATAGAATAAATTGTTGATAAATTTGATTACTTCAATAACTTCTATACGTCAAAAGTCTATCTAGAGAGATACTCGACATTATTTACTGAACCCAAGAGAAGCATACACACTTGAACAAATAAACAATATGGAACTGTGCATTGTAGTATTGCTTGCAATGATAAAAGACTCAAAATAAAACTCAGGATATATCAACAAAAGAATGGATATATAAATTACAGGATATTCATATAGTGTGATGGTATATAGTAAATAAATTTTAGCTAAATGTTGAACATGAATAAATGTCAAAAAGAAAATACTGAATGAAAAATCAACCTGTAGAATGATACTTGCAGTATGATATCATTCACATAAAGAGTAATACTGTAGAAAACAATGACATGTAATTTATGTTTCTTCACAGATAACAAATTTCTTAAAGGTGTTAAAATATTATTGAACACTTTATATACTAAACTTAAGACTTTTTTTTAGAGGTGGATGAGAGAAAAGCAAGAGTAGGAAATGTTAAATGTTAAAATTTGATAGAGCTGTGACTGGTTAAATGGGCGTTACGATTTCTCTCTCTGTTTTATCTGCATGTTTGAAAATTTTCCCTTAAAAAAATCCAAGATAGCAAAATTTTACTCCATGTTTAACAGTAAGAAGACCAATTGCTTAAACTGTACAGAAAATAAAGTATTGAGCTTGTATTTAAGGATTTTAATGTGGAACATCACCATATACTTAAAAATAAAATGACATTCAGCATGAATAAATGTCCAGAATATGAGATAAACACTGAAACCAAGACTGCACTGTGGGGTTGGTAGATTTAGGTATCTTATCTCAAATTCAATTCAGGGCATACTAATCATTAAATGGGATAGTATTTCATGTTCTATTTAAAATACTTCACGAGATAAATGGATGGCACATGCATGCATGAAAAAATGCTCAATATTCTTAATCATCATGAAAATGAAAATTAAATTCACAATGAGATACCATTGCATACCCACCAGAATAGCTTAAGGAAAGAGTATTAGGTTGGGGATAAACTAGAACTCTCATTCTGCTAGAGGGAAGGTAAAATGGCATAATTTTGAAAGGCATTTTCCAACTGCCTTAAAAAGTTAAACATGTACTTGCCATATGCCCCAGCCACTCTACTACTAAGTATTTATTCATAAAAAATAAAGTATATGTTCGTACAAAGTCACATGCATGACTGTTTACAGTCTCTTTATTTGTAAAAGCTTCAAACTGGAAACAACCCAAATTTCCCTTAACAAGCAGATTTTTTAAAATTGTGCTATAATATGTAATAAAGATACTACATAGTAATAGAAAGAAATTAACCATTGATACAGTGAACAGCATGATTGAATCTCAAAATCATTACATGGAGTGAAAAAAGTCAGAAACTTTTCTGAAAAAGGACATACTACATGATTTTAACACATAAAATTTTTATGAAAATGAATCTTCAATTACAGAAAGCAGAGAAGTGTTTGCTATTTTACAGTGGCAAAAAAAGGGATGGATTACAAATGGGCACAAGAAAACTTAGAGGAGAAATGGAAAAGTCTATTTGTTGTTTTGTATCGATGGTTCCATGAATATATGTATATGTTAAAACTCATCAAATGGTTCACTTTAAATATGTGCAATTTATTGTACACTAATTACACTTCAATAATCCTTTAATAGTTATAACTTGTTCAATAACTGATAAGATATCAATAATAATATTTACCATTCAGTATGCTAACTTTTGCTAGGAACAGTTTTCTGCACTTCTCAAAGTGAATACTTTTCACATCCTGTTTCAGTACACATTTCTCCCATCACCACTCCAACCCCTCACCCACCCAAAAAACAGTGCCTTGAATGCAAGTAAATCTTATCAGATGTGATCCATAAGAAACAAGAAATGTAAAGGAGATTGAGAAGAGCCAAAGAGGGAGAGGGGAAAGCCAATCTAAATGTAATTGCTGTGTCTCAGTCTCTCTAGAGATACCTACAAAGCCTTCAGTGTCTCCCTGCACTCTATGGTGTGTGCACATGCCATATCTATTAACTTGTCTCCCACAGGCCTCCTACATGGTGACATAGCTCATGACACACCTGGTGAAACTGAAACAAGACCCTTATCAAGCCATACCTCCTTGCAGTCAATGACTGGGAGCAATAGATAGATAGATACATAGATAGATAGATACATAGAGAGATAGATAGATAGATAGATGGATAGATAGATAGATAGATAAATAAGACATGGTGCCTAATGCACATCTTAAGAAAACAAGTACTGTTATCACCCCCTTTTTAACAATGACTGAATCATTAATTGGAGAGACACAATAACTTGACAAAGTTACATGTTTGCAAGCAGTAAATTTCATTCCAATACTGAACATGATCTTAATAAAGTTAATTCATTTTCTATCCATGACATCATGGAACTCAGTTTCCTCACCTGCAAAAATGAATTTCAACTCAATGTTCTCATAAAATATATATTTATGTTGGTAAGATACTGATAATACAGAAAAGCTAAAATCTTTTGTGACCATCACTCCCAAATTTTAGTTTTTCCACAGAGTTAGCCACTATTGTTTGTTAGATACACATGTTCTCAGATCATCACAAAGCATTTGCCTATATAAATGTGTGTGTATATATACATATATGCATTAACAGAAGTTTATACACAAATACATACACACATCCATTTCTATAGTCTAGTTATTGCAATTGTGTGTGCATAGTTAGTCATACATGGTATTATACAATACTTTCAAAATCTTATCCCATAACTATAGTCTCCCATTATTTTTTATTTCATCTCTCATCATTTTTGATATTCCATGGTGTAACAATATCACAATTTAATTGGTCTTATTGATACTTTTGAGTATTTTCAATTTTACTGTTTTATAACTGTTATAAATGTTTCTGTGCACATGTGCACTAATTTTAACAGGACCATAACAAGAAGGAAAAGAGCTGTGTTTGAGTATGCAGTCTTCATTTAAATGGAATGAATACAACCAAATTACTCTTTCACCTATCCCTAACTCTGTAAATGATAAATAATGTAGTAATGAGAATATGCACATATCACATCTTTGTATTATTTAGAAATATCATCTTAGGGACATTACCTTTATATAGAATTATATATCTCAGGAGACAAGTAAATTAAGGAAACATTCCTTCTGTGCAGTGCTACGTTTGATTTCTAAATAAGTATGTGTCTGCTGTTAATGCTAACTCACTTTGAAGTGATAAGAAAAACTAGAAAGTCAGTCTAAATAACAGTAATTCAGCTAATGAATTGCTGTGTCACATCACTATCACCCAGGCTGAACTTATAGTCCACTTTAGGTAGCTACATTTCATTTATGCTTGATGACTAACACTCACAGAAGATGGACTGTCAGCCTAAAAATTACTGGTGTCCTCCAAACAACAGGCTGCAGTAGAGCAGAAATTACACCTGAAAGCACTGCCTAATTATATGTGAAAAAGGGACTATTAATGACTACAAGTAGAATTTGCTCAAATGCAGTGAATTTTTTTCCATAGGACAATAATACAATCAAACATTTCTGATATTTGCTCTTCTGCACACCAAAATAAAGTCTTTAAGTTTTTCTCTATTTACTTGAGTTTATCTTCATTAACCATATATTAAGAGACTATTAGAATGAACTTAAAACCAAGAAGAAATAGAATAAATTCTTTCTCAAGTTCCTTTCCTCTATTAAGCTACACAGAAATGTATTATTATAATTGTTTCTTAAATTTTTATAAAGCCTTCTCTAAACAAAGGATGCACTTTCTTAAGAGCAAAAATTTTTACTTAGCTTAATTTAGCTGATAAAATATCAGTCTTTTTCCCAATATAATATATATTTTGGAATTTGTGACTGAACATGTTTTCTTCACTATTTTGGACACTATAAAGAGCAGGGCAAACATGCATTTCTCTTTCAATATCTGTGGAAAAACTTTATCATGTGCATATTGTATATGAGTATAACTTTCATTTTCTACTTACATATTGTATCCTATTGCAAAGTCTTTTATCATTAATATTCTAAATTATTACCTCAAAATACTACACACAATTATTAGAGTGAAGCTATAATTGTGATTGACTGCATTATTGACCCCAATTCTTCATTATTTTCTATATCCACACCTTGTTATGTGACTTTGGACTCTCTCTCCTTCACTTTGGAATGAACCATGTGTTGTGGCAGACAAAGTATGTTGCTTCAGGGTTTAAGCCTTCAGAGGTTTTATCTGTTTCAACATACATTCTTGTGTTTCTGTGAAAGCCATTAGAAGACTACCACTGGAAAATCCACTGGTCCAATATGAATTGTAAATACATAAAGCCGACCTGGTTTCAAAGATGCAGGGCATGAAACAGTCTCTTTAGCTGTTGTAGCTTAGATTAGCTGACCCAGAATCATGTAAGAGAGTTCAGCTGTGATCAACGGAGACATAATAACCCGTTTTATTAAGATCCCCTGTTAGCCCTCAGGATAGTGAACTAAATAGTTAAATTTCATTGACATTTTTGTGATTGTTATGCAATATTTTCATGACAGTAACTGATGCATACATCAATATACAGTCTCTGTTTAAAGTATATATATATGGCTGTCAGATTCATCTGATGTATACAGCTCAAATTTATAAGAAGGAAAATAGATAAGAATTCCGGCATATGCTTTCTTTTAAAAATCATTTGATGTGAAAGCATTAGATTACAAATGGTGAAAAAGAAATGTTTCCCACACTTCCATTTGGAAGAGTTTTTGTGCTCCTTCTAATCATTGTGCTATATCTACACTGCCTTGTCATATACATAGGTTGTTATCATCTAAAACAGGTATCATCAGTATAATTTGAATCTGTCTTCTTTATTCCTATTGTTGCATCTTCTTATAAGCCATAATTACTGCTTATGTATGACTCCTAGGAGTCCCTTACCACCTACTCTTGCCCCTCTCTGAAGTATTATTAATCAATTTGTTCCAAAAAACATAATCAATCCAAGCAATGCTTTAGAGTCTGGTAATATACCAATGAAAATAACAATCAAAATACCTACCCTTATGGAGTAAAAACTCTACTGAATAGAGACCGACAGCAAATAAGATAAACTAACAAAACTGAACATGTTAGTGAAGGGGGTATTATACAGAAAATGAATGGAAGAGTGTTGGCAGGGGTGCAATGCAATTTTGGAAATGGAGGACAGGGAAGCTCTTCCTAAAGAGATCACCAAGATCTGTTTGAGATAAGGGAATAAACTATGTCAAAATCTTAGGAAGAGCATCCACAGGCAGTGGGAATAGGGAGTGAATAATCCTTAAGTGGGAACAAGAACTCAAGCAAAATCATAGAGGTTAATGCATTGAGTGAGAGATAAATAATAAGTGTAGTATAGTATTAGGGTATGAGATCAAAAAGAGGAGCTAGGGACAAAATTGTGTGGGGCCCTATAGGAAAGTGTAAAGGACTTTGGTGTTACTTGAAGTGGCATTAAAAGTCATTAAAGAGTTTTGGGCAAAGAGGTAATATAATATGATTTATGTTTTACTAAGAACATTAGCTTTTCTATTTCAGGGACACTGAAGGCTAGTGAGTTCATGAGTCATCATTCAGTCAAGAGAACAAACCCATATAAGGAACTTAAGACAAAGGGGGTTCAATTCTGGGAGTTGATTACTAAAAAGTTGAAAAGAATACAAGATCAAAGCAAAGAAGCAGAAGTAACCCAGCAATTTCCATACCTTGCCTAGTGCTGAAGGAAGCAAAGGGAAAAGGTGATGTTACCATAGCCTGCAGCGTGCTTGCTGCTGACACTCCTACTGCTGAAGGTTCAGGCACTGCAGCTAGAACCTCTAAAGGTGACATAGAGCATGTACTTACTTACTGTTGCCTGTGCTGTTACCCTTGATGGGAAATTTAGAACCACTTCCTGCTGCTACATATGCCTCCAGAAACAGAAAGAACACTGGCCTCTTCCCTCTTTCCAAATTCTAATCCCCCAGCAGTCGTTCCCAGTGCCTAAATATAAGCAGAAGCCAGGTGGCAAGGAGTTTGGGGAAATGCAATTTTTAGGGGTCAAGTTTTTTTGCACACAGCAAAACAAGGTTGGGAAAGAATGAATGTAAGGGAGAATAGGCAAATGACTGGCACAGAGGGAAGGAATAGGATAAAAACTATTGCTTCCTTGTGATTTCAAGTTTTGTGAAATCCTGGAGGATAAACGAGGTTAATCACAAGAAATAAGTATCTATATTCCTATGGTACGAATTGGGCCTAGTGCAATTTTCAGTAATTCCAGATAGCCAATTATGTTAATAGTCATGAGTGTTTAGACCTAAGAGAAAATATATAAACACTAAATCTCAGTATGTATAAATGTAAATTTTATTAAAGCATATTCTGTCCTAAATACCTCCCTCTAGTGATCAAAACTATTGCAACAATCTAGGAGAAAGGTAAATGTGACTTAGAAGTAGAGGACACAATAAGAAGTGGTGAGATTATAGATATATTTTAAAGTATTTACATACAGATTTGATAAAGCAACTGAAGGTAAAAGGTATCAGATAACAGCACCTAAGCATTTTTTCATGAGTAACTGTAAAAAACAGAGTGTCATTAATTGAGATGGGAAACATTTCAGGAGTAGCAGGTTAAGAATGAGGGAGAAAAGATAAGGACATTCACTTAGGATACATTAAGTTTGGGGTATCTATGAGCTATCCACATAGAGATGTTGAGTGGGTAATTAGATGTGTGAGACTGGAGGTTGTCAAATAGATGTCTGGCATGGAGATAAAAATTTCAGTGTTATCACCATATAGCTGGCACTTAATGCTATGAGATTGGATAAGATATTTAAATAAGTGAGGGAACACCACTGAGAAGAGGTTCAGTGACTGAGCTTGATATATTCTAACGTTAATAGGTCATGAAATGAGAAGGAATTAGCAACAATATACGAGAAAAGGTGACAATGTTGTCAGAGAAAAAATTGGAGAGTGGTAACGGTAAAGAATATAAAACTGTTGTTTATATTTGAGAAATAAACTCACAGTACATTACTGAATATAAATAAGCAAGACTGTAGGAAATGTTTCAATTAAAAGTCCAAATATTTTATTATCTTTTCTTTTTGCTTTAAGCATCTCTCTCTTAAAGCATATGTAAATCTTATTTCAAATGCAGCTAACTTCCGTTTCTAAAGAAAGAGACTACATAAGAATTCTATATGTGCTTAAATTTATGATTCCTCCATGGGGAAAAATTATATTCTTAAGTATATTTTTAAAGGTATGAAATATGAAAGCCCCTTAAAATTAATATAACTCTAAAATAATTAAGAAGGAAAATGAATTGTTATAGAATAAAGTAGAGAAAAAAGGATTAACAGTATCACTGCATATCTCATCTGTAATATGGTTCCCCATATTGTTTAATTGAAGAATTGAGTTCATGTCTCCACTCGATCCAATGATGATTTAATTTGAGAAACAAATTTATTGTTAATGGCATGTAGAGATAATCCTCACGGGAGTTAAAGCAATGAAGCAGCCAATGTGCCAGGCAGTTTTATTGACTTCAAGATACAGAAAAATAATTCAAATGGAAAGGACACAGAATCAGGTGTGACACCTGGTCAAGGAGGTAATGGTGCATCAAACAAGGGGTCAAAAGTATAAGTCTGTGTATGCACATAGAAACACTTGTTTTATGGTATTAGAGTTCCAAAGGTGTTTTGGCTTACCAGTGAGAAGTTTTTTTTTTTTAAATTCTATTTGTATCTGACCATTATTTTCTGATTAATTCTAATAAAAATTGTACCCCTCTTGGCAAAACATGTGCTTGATTACAAGTGAATGGGCGTGTGCATGCACAGGCATGAGTAAGACAAGTGGGTACTCACTAGCATTGTCCTCCCACCTTCTAGGATGCACCATTTCTGCTAGTATGACATGAATTGCATAGATATGATACTCAAAAAGTTATTTCTTTTGCTCCATGACCGCCACGGAGCCACCATTAAAGTCAACTATCCTATAGATTTATTCTTAATAGCCTGGAAACCTAAACTAGAAAATAAAGAAGGATTTAAATTAATTCAGGGCCAATAGTAGAAAAGCAGTGTAAGAAAAATCTAACAGGCCTTTACAAAATAACCAGTATCTGCCTAATACTGTGTTAAGTGCTGTGAATAAAAAGATGAAAAAGCACAATTATCTACCCTTAAAGAGCTTGCAGCACAGCAAGGAAATATCATAGGCTGTCCTGCTGGTGTGCAAGCAGTGTTGATTCAATATACAAAGAGTAGAATGCCATTAAATTAATAACTCGAGGTTGTTGAGGTAGGATGAAGCAAGATGTTTATCTTCTCTAGCATTTATTGACAGTGATAGAACGGACCAGTGTGTCAGTGTGTGTAAAGTAAGCATCTAGCCCTTACAGCTGGTCCTAAAAAGGAACTGGGGCTGTCATGTGTATAACCGGCCCACACATTCCACTCATATCTTCCCTGCCTTTTCAGTCATAAAGAAAGTAAATTATTCTTACCTTAACTTGTTTTGCAGTTACTTTTTTTTAATATCAACATAGTTTTTTAATTTACAATTATCTGACAACTAAGTCATTGAGCATCTTTTCATTGGTCATTTATATATTCTTTTTTATATTGCATTCTAGGTTTTGGGGTACATGTGAAGAACATGTAAGATTGTTGCATAGGTACACACATGACTGTGATTTGCTGCCTCTTAAATTGATCTTCTGTAATGGTTCTCTTTTAAAATATATTTAAAAATTATATTTAGTTACAATTATAAAGTGTTAGATATTTATGATACAATGTTCAGACTGTGAAGTAGGAGGGAGGAAAAAACACTTACTCCAATATTCAGAGAAAATTAATACTGATGTATTCAGTTATTCATTTGGTCATTCATTTATATTTTCAGCAAATATTACCAAGGGCCTACTGTGTGCAACACATAATAGCCTTCTGGATTTTTCCTTGCATTAATATATGTAAAAATACACCTTTCACAAAACTACAACCATGTTTTGCTCTCTGTTACATAAGTTTGTATTTTCACTCATCAGTATGTGGTAAATATGTTCATTATTATTAAACATTTTTGTTAAATCTATTTAAAAATTCAAGATCTTTTGTTAGCACACTCCCTCACAATGTGGACTGTCCAGAATCCCATGTCCACAAGGAATGGCTGTGTCTACTGGCATTATTTGTCATGTCAAAAATTTAAAATACTAGCATTATACTAGCAGTACCTAGTACAATGCCTGGCACATAATGTTAAATAATTAATGAAAAGAGAAAGAAAAAAATTGTCCAGGTGGGCAGTTGGAATGTTCTGAACCATGGCAGTAGTGGGGCTAGAAAGCTAAGATGTCAAAGGTTTACAAAACATCTGAAAGTGGAAATGAAGACCCTGTTCACAGGGATCTATCTGTTCTGAGATACTCCCTCAGCAACTTCCTTCCTTACCTCCACCTCAAGTATTCCAGCCAATCACATCTGGGGAGCTTGTTCTTCTCCTAAACGGAGGTCTGTCCTCGATATAATTTTAAACAATTTGATTCTATTTCTTTTACTGGATTCTTCTGCATTGCACACTGTAAACTTTCATTTCTGACCTATTATCTGCTTTGAAGGACAAAAGGGATGCTGCATTGATGCACAGCATCAACACATGAGTGCTGGTTTCTAGCTACGTCCTCATTTTCCACAGCTGTGAGTTCTCCCACTTAATTTGAGAAATAGGAGTGATGTGGGGAACAAAGAATAGGCAGTAAGCTCTACATGTGAATCTTAGCTTTACCATTATTTATACATAAGACAGGTTTGTCAACATTTCTTACCCTAGGCATCATCATCTATCAGAATTAAAACAGATAATGTGTGTCTGGTATACAGTAAAAGGCAACTAATATTTATTCACTTGCTGTCCCATGATTATCATCAGTATCAGGAGCTATTTGCAGTACTGCCAGGTTTTTTCCCCTCAAAGTTATTATTCGGAATCAGTCTAGTGAACCTATAAATTCCCGCTGCCTATACTTCCAACTCAGTAATAGCTTTGTAAAATTGATTCACTATATCCATGTGAAATATTACAAATATTGCCTTAAAAATGAAAGCAAATTATAAAAGGCTAATATGCCAAAGAAACGGATATATTTTTAGAAGTGATTACACAGATTTCATTTTTACCTTCTAAATCAAATAAACAATTTTAGAGCACATGCTAATTAAAATTATAACTATATTAGTGTGTTTGTTCTATAACTGTCAAGAGAAGAGTATGATTAATACCATCATAAATCATAAAAGTTTGAAAAAGTTCAGTTTTATCATGTCTATCAATTTCATATTACATTTTTATCATTTTAAGTGTATATTTTACATACAAGCTAGTATTCAGAATTGGCTTTGTTCATAGTGTCAGATGATAATATATGTAACATGATTTTGACTGTCTTTGTTTTCTTTAAGAATATGGAAAATACACAAGAATTTTTTTCGATACTTATTTGAATGTAAAAAATTAATTATGAAAATTTAGTGAAGGCTCATGGATCTAATTATCATTTAAACATGTTATTAAATACATCTTGAAGTTAGAAAATACACATTTTTAAAGAGAAAAAAACTCAATAATTGTAATGGTTAATTTTATGTGCCAATTTAAATGGGTTAAGGGATGCCCAGATAGCTGGAAAAACATTATTTCTGGGTGAGTCTGTGTTTCTGTAAAATACTAGAATTTGCACTGGTAGACAGGTGAAAAAAACCACTCTCACCAATGTGGATGGGCATTATCCAATCTGATCACTTCCCCCTCCCTCTAATTCTCAGGCCTTCGAAATAAAATTATAGCACAGGTTTTCTTGGTTTTCCAGCTTGCAAACGGCAGATTGTAGAACTTCCAATCCTCTATAATCTTTGAGCCAATTCTTATCATACACACACGTGCATGTGCACACACACATATCATATCAGTTCTGTTTCTCTGGAAAAGCTTGACAGTACAATGATCTAATGCCAAAAGCACAAAAGAGTTTTTGAGAGTTGAGCTAATAAAATGTTTTTAACTTCTGTAAAATTATTAAAGGTCATCTAATATGCCTTTTTAAAAAAACTACCATAAAGATAAAACTTTTATAACTGAACAAGTACTCAAACTTTTAATTTTAATTTTCTAAAAGGGTGAGTGAGCCTTAAGGTGATGCAGCTAATTGCTGAATAATAGCATACATAGACAGAGATAGAGCTGTCAATACAAGAATATCATTTCCGTTTACATAAAATGTACCAATCTGGGGGAGAAGCAATAAGGTCATCTAACAGGAAGCAACATCCTTACTTCCTGATGCATTCAGGCTTGAGTTAACTTTTCTGTGCTTAAAGTCAGACTCTTCCTCTTTCTGACCTCATTCTTAGCATCCTTTAGAAATGTTTTCCAAATCTTTCCCCCTTCCCAAGCTTTCCCCAAGGTGAAATTAATTGGGATGCTCTCCCTTACTTACTGGAGAACTCTGTTTGTTTCTCTATAATGCAGTTTGCACAATGCAGCATTGGCTGAGCCTTCCATCTATCTGATTGCATTCCCTGGATAGAGTCGTAGCTGCCCTCACTCTTATGTTTAAAATTAGGCAAATATTACTATTTGGTTTGATTTCTCTCATTTTTATATTTGCTTAGCTTTTTTTCTCTCCCAGGCTCTGTCTCAAGTGCATAGGTTTTCTTTTTTTTAACTATTTAATTCATGTTAACCTTGGTGTCTGTATTAGCCCATTTTCACACTACTAATAAAGACATAACTGAGACTAGACAATTTTACAAGAGAAAGAAAATAAATAGACTCACAGTTCCACGTGGCTGGGAAGTCCTCACAATCTTGACAGAAGGTAAAAGGCACATCTCATATGATGGCAAACAAGAGAAGGATGAGGATGAGGTGAAAGGGGTTTCCCTTTATAAAATCATCAGATCTCGTGAGACTTACTATCACGAGAAGAGCTTTCTCGTGGAGGAAACCGTCCATGATTCAATTATCTTCCACTAGGTCCCTCCCACAACACGTGGGAATTAGGGGAGCCACAATTCAAGATGAGATTTAGGTGGGGAAACAGCTGAACCACATCGATGCCTTTCTTGCTCCTACCTAATAGGTTTCTCCTCTAAGCAATATGTCTCTCTCCCTCAACAGCATAATAAATTGTTCACTATTTTCACTCTTCACTCAAATAGTTACTTAATTTGTGCTCCCACCAAAAGTGTATGATAGTATGTGTTTTCCTATATTCTGCTACAACTACATATTTTCAACCTTTTAAAAATTCTAACAATCTGATATGTTAAAAATATTTCATTGTTTGTTTGAATATAAACAAACCAAACTTGAACTTGGATATAATTACTGGGAAGATTTATGTTTTCCACATCTTTTTATGTATGTTGGTTATTTTTACTTTTCTCAGAATTATTTCTCATTCTTTGCCCTTTTTCTATTAAATAATTTATATTTCTTTTCCAACAAATGTTTATGAGCTTGTCAGAAATAAATGTTGGAAATTAGACCTTTGTAATTTTAAGAAAAATAATGTCTCTGTGACAAATTTTGGTTAGGTTGTTTCCTGGAATGGAGGGTGCCATTTTAAAAGGTAGATTTTTTTTTCCCTAAAATAGTTATTTCTTCCTCATCCAGATTATGAAGAAAAAAATAAAAATAGTGTTTTTTTTCTAATACATTGTTACAATTCTTTTTGTTCTATGGTTTTTAGAGTATTTTCTTTCTAACTTCAGGGACATTAAAAATTCTTACAATGGTTTGTCATTATCTCCATTATTATTATCTCTGTTTATAATATCTGTTGTGCCTTACTCTTTGTTTCTACTCCCTGAATTCTATGCAGTTATCTCCAGACTTGTCTTTATGAGTAATTTAATGTTCAAGCATTGCTACTCTGTTCCATGTTCTTTATAATTTTTTCATCTTGTATGTGTTGTTTTGATCATTGTTGTCTTCACTTTCTCATCTTTACTTACGTTTTATTCCACTCATATACACACATACTCTTTTTTGCATGTGCACATACACAAATAGCTTAAAATTTTCTATTTTATTTAATTTATGTCCTCATTAAGTTTAATAACATAAAGTAGCCTCAAGGGATTTCTTTTTTTATTTGATTGTTTTGTTATGGTTTGGTTTTGCTTTAAGGCTAGAGCTAATGTCTTTCGGAGTTGGCCATTATTCTGTCTTTGGCTTATGCTGTATCTTTTTAAGATGAGATTTGGCTGTGGTATATTCAAGAAGTTTTAATGGACTTTCTGGTTTTTTTTTTTTTTCCTTTGCCAATTCTTATACAACTTTACCAGTGATATTCAAAAATCATGTCTCAAATAGTTAATTGTAAGTCAGTACAATGATAACATGAAAATATACTTATGATGTATATGTTCACTATCAGCTCATGAAAATAAAATACAAAATAAAAATCTTCATTCCCGGCATCAAGATAAAAAGCTGACATGCATTTTATTTCAATCTTTATATTCATTTAGGACCCCTGATATAGTTCAAGTTTAACCCAGAGAACGGTAGGGGAGATATCTGTATTAATGCTGTTATTTATAAAATATGTTGATTTCAGTCAGCAAAACTAAAACTTTTCTTGAGGCTTACTGAGAGCATATGGACAATTAGAGTTTGGTCATTAATCATGGACTATTTTTTCTCTCACCTCAGCCTCACTGTGATTAGCTACCAAGACTGCATATTTCTTAGTGTATACTTTACATTCACGAACCATAGAGTATCAGGAGGTGGGGAGAGTAAATTTTAAGTGAACTGATACTTAAAGAATATAGCTGGTCTCCTTTGGAAACTAATTTATGTTATTTCATAGAAAAATGCAGTAAGTATTTTATCTTTCTGGTTAAATGGTGGCACTTATTTTGCTAGGCAGTCCTTTTGTCGTGGTTAGATATTTAGACACATTTTTAAACTATTTCAGAAGATATAATTTGTTTTCTCTACTTGACAGTTCAAGATGTTCTGAAATAATGATTACTGTGTCTATTGGTTTTAATAATCATTAATAATATTTTGGTCATTTAACAAGCCAATTCCATGGCTGAGTTGAAAAATAAGAAATTGTGTCCTCATTCATTTGATTGCTAGCTATTCTTACTCTTATTATAAAAAAAAAAAATTAAGTCCTAAACTAACTCTGAGGGTAGAAATTATTGTTTTCAATAATCGAGATCATTCTCATTGTAAAACTGAGATCTTGGGCAAATCTGAACATACGCTTGGTATCTATAGAGGAGCCATAGCTCTTAGGGAATTTTTAGTTGTAACAATCGAGAACATTAGTTTGTCAAGCACAAGCACTCAAATTTTGTTCTAGGACTAAAGCCAAACCTTATCTGGTCCTTTTCTGATTTCTGATTTCTTACAATAACCGTATAACAAAGCTCAGTTTTGAAAGAAAATTCAGTCTGAAGCTCAACTCATCAGATTCTCAGTAGAGATCATGACAAAAAGCAACACTTCATTCTTGCCTTAATTTGAAGTTAATTTTTTTCTATCAAGCACAAAAAAAAACTAACTAAATATGATTAGTCTAAAGAACCACATATTGTTCAATTTATAAAATGTTTACTTTTTTGCAGCTAAACAGAAAATGAATTCTAATTTTGACCTTTTTTTTTTTTTTTTTACAAATTCTATTGTCCTTTTTTCACTTCAAAAACATTTCCAAATCATTTTACTTCAGTTATTCTTGTCTATCCACCTAGGTGGCAAGATCCTCAAGGATAAATACAACCTCAAATACCATTGTTTTCAATGAGGTGAAATTCACGTAAAATACAGTTATCCATTTTAAGTGTACAATTCAGTCGCATTTAGTACATTCACAGTGTTGCGCACCCATCACCTCTACATTATGCTAGTGTCAGCTCTGGCTGTTAATCTGAATAGGACTAATTCTAAAATTCTAATTGCAATTTAATCTAATTCTAAAAATTAATTGCAATTTTTGGCTTTAAAAGTTATAGCAAAAATTGTAATGGCTTTCGCACCAACCTAATAATACCTGTTCTGACCCTGAAACCTCTGCTGGTCTTTTTCTCATCTCATGCCTTGGCTTTGGTCTTAATAGGGCAGTGTCTAGGCATGGGCTCAGCCTTTGGCTTGACCATGACCTCAGGCTCCATTGTCTAGTCAAAACCATTACCTGATTTGAGTCCTTTTCTTTTCTTTTTTTCTTTTTTTTTTTTTGACTCTTGCTTAAGCTTCAATAGCCAAGCCTTAGCATCAGTTTCGGACATCAACTTTCTGGCAGACATTTTCATTTCAGCCAATGGCTAAGTCTCGAGTTGTCCTGTCCAGACCTCTATCTGAGTCACTGCCTCTGTCTTGAGTGAGCCCGAGCCACTGAGCTCAGTCTCCTCATAACTTTCTCAGTCTGTAACTCAGTAGCATATCTCAGCACCAATCCTCATGGTTATTCAGCCCAACCACTGAGAACAACTCATTCAACATGCACTGCTAATGGCAAGGACAGAATGCAGAGAGGGGATCTTTCAGGGTGGGATAAAGGGTGTAGGCGAGGATGTACATCAGTGGATAGTGGTGATCTTCAGGTACTCAAACTGGCCACCACTTATTGAAAAAATACAATGTCAGCGTAGGATTCTTTCTTTGTTCTCTTTTTACGGCTCAGTGTTTTGCAGTATGTGAACCTGTGTGTGTATGTGTGTGTTTGTAATCTTAATTTTATTTAAAGGGAAGAACTTCTACAAATACACATACTTAGAAGGAATTAGGTATCACATTATCACATTAACTTAAATGACTCTAAGATTATGTTTCAGTAGAGATGTTTCAAATACGTGTTTTTAGACACAGAGGCAAAAACATGGGCCTCAGAGATTAAATAAGTTGCTCAATCACAGGCAAGATGTCCTTAGGGAAGGAAAGTTTTCCAGGGAAGGTGAAAGAGATGTTGGAGAAAGACTACCAGTGTAGTTGTAGCTGTTTAAGTTGACCACACTGGAAAACCGAGTCCCTACTCAGGCTTTTAGGTGAGATTGGTCTAGAACATCAGTCTTCAATATGTTTTGCTTGTACACCAAAAAATAATATTAAAAATTGATGTCTCATCTTTAAAACACATTTTTGAGTTGTCCGGTCACAATCATTACTGTTAGTTGAAGTAGTTTCATATTGTTAAATACTGACTTTTTTTTTTTTTGAGACGGAGTGTCGCCCTTTTGCCCAGGCTGAAGTGCAATGGCACGATCTCAGCTCACTGCAACCTCTGCCTTCTGGGTTCAAGTAATTCTCCTGCCTCAGCCTCCCAAGTATTTGGGATTACAAGCGCCTGCCACCACACCCAGCTAATTTTTGTATTTTTAGTAGAGACTGGGTTTCACTGTGTTGGCCAGGCTGTTCTCAAACTCCTGACCTCATGATCCACCCACCTTGGCCTCCCAAAATGCTGGGATTACAGGCATGAACCATCGCGCCTGGCCAATACTGACATTTTGTAAATGAAATAACTACAGACTCTGCAGTAAAGCTATTTAGGTCCACGTCTCTTTACATACTAGCAATGTGACCTTAGCAAGTTATTTAATTGCTCCCTTCCTCAGTCTACCCTCATTTATGAAATGGAAATTGTATTTACACATATATGTGTTGTGTTATTGCAATGTTTGATTAATTTTCCACATGACAAGGCATGGAAAGTACCTGGAACATATACACATGATTGTTTGCTTTTATTATCATTATCCGTTGGTATCAATTTGATACATGTTTTTATCTATTATATACATATTCTTTTCATAAAATGTAGAAATTTACATCTATTTATATCCACTTACATTTTACACAAAATTTTATTTTAAAGAAATATATTACTATGCTTGAAAGTTTAGCTAAGTTACCCCAGCACAATTCTTTTCAACAAAAATATCCATACAAATTGATTTTTTAATTTTCTCTGCCAGTAGAGCTCTAATAGTTAAAATATTCTTGAATGAGTTATCATTCCAACAAGTAAATTAATATGTTTTAAGTTTTAATAATTGTTAAATATAAAAACACATCTTTTGATATAATGTTAATGGGGTTTTCCCTAATTATTTTATGTCTATGAAAGAATACTACTTATTCTTTCATAGACATAAATATTTATTGCTTAAATAAGACAGGGTTTACTATTTTAATTTCTGTTTTTGTATTTTTTCCATTATAACATAACAATTAATTTATCTTATAAATATGTAGATGGGAATGGAAGTTTTAAAACAAGTCAGATCATTCTTTTAAATTCTTCAATTCTTCAGAATTCTATGACAAAAATCTCATTAAAATATGTCATCAAAAAACTTAGTAAGATGTTGATCAAGTTATCCTTTTATTTTTAATGAGACAAAGAATTGGAAGCAAAATGAATTGCAAGGGGTCTTTTGCATGAGGATGAAGATGTTCAATTGTATCAGCATCATTTACTGAAAAGACTATTCTTTCCCCCATTATATGGCTCTGGTGCTCATTGAAAATCAGTTGACCATAGATGTGTGGCTTTATCCTTAAACTTCCAGTTCTAATAAATTGATGTCTCTGTTTAGCCTATGACATTACTAAACTTTTTTTTCTCATTCAACATGATGTTAGCTGGGGATTTGTCATACACGGTCATTATTGCATTGAAGAACTAATTCTATGCCTAAATGTTGAGTTTTTTTCTTTATAATATACTTTAAGCTCTGGGGTACATGTGCAGATCATACAGGTTTGTTACATAGGTATACACGTGCCATGGTGGTTTGCTGCATCCATCACCCCATCGTCTACATTGGGTATTCCTCCTAATGTTATCCCTCACCAATCCCCCCACCCCTGTTAACCCTCCCCTAGTCCCGCACCCCCTGACAGGCCCCAGTGTGTGATGTTCTCCTCCTTGCGTCCATGTGTTCTCATTGTTTAACACCCACTTATGAGTGAGAACATGCAGTGTTTGGTTTAATTGCTGAGATTTTATCATGAAGGTATGCTTAATTTTGTCAAACATCTTTTCTGTGTCTATCGAATGGATTATATGGTTATCTTTCTTTGTGTTAATGTGATGTATCATGTTTATTGATTTGTGTATGCTAAATCATCCTGTATTCCTAAGGTAAATCCCATTTAATTATAATAAATGATCTTTTAATGTGCTGTTGGATTCAGTCTTCTAATATTTTGTTGAAAATTTTTACATCTATGTTCATTAGGAATATTGACCTGTAGTTTTCCTTTTTTGTTGTATTCTTGTCTGGTTTGGGAATAAGGGTAATGCTGGTCTTGTATAATGAGTTTCAATTTTTTGGTATACTTCAAGCCTCTTCACTTTTTTGGTATACTTTGAGGAAAATTGATATTAATTCATCTTCAAATGTTTGTCAGTGAAGCAAGCTATCAGGTTCTGGGCTTTTCTTTGATGAAAGACTTTTTATTACTTATTCAATTTATTTGCTCCTTATTGGTTTGTTCAGATTTTTTTTATTTCCTCATAGTTTAATTTTGGTAGGTTGTATATGTCCAGAATAATATACATGTCTTCTATATTATCAAATGTGTTGGTGTATGGTTGTTCATAATATCTCTTTGCTCAAAATGATCTGTGTTTTTGTATCTATGTATCCCTTAGGCCCTGCCATCATTTCACCATGCTCACACAGGTGCTTCCAATACTAGGATTTTATCTTTCTGGAGCCTAGGCAGGATGAAAAGACTAAGATTTTCAGTTGGAACCTACATGGCACCCCCATCCCCTCCAGTGAGAGGTGGACTGCCATAACACAGAAGCTGCCAAACAGCTGGACAGCTTCTCAACCATGTGCACCTGCACCTCACAGCCAGCTGGCCCCCTATGTCCATGTGTAACATCTCTTCATCTCTGGTTTTATTTGTTTCAATCTTCTCTCTCTTTTCATAATCTAGCTAAAAGTTTGTCGATTTTGTTTGTCTTTTAAAAGGAGCAACTCTACATTTTGTTGAACTTTTGACTTGCTTTTTTTTGCTTTCTATTTTGTTTACTTCTATTTTCAAATTGTGGCTGCCACTAGCCTGGCTGTTGAGTTGAGCTCAGATACATGTGGTGGCAGCAGGGCCAGGCAGCTCTGCAATGGTCTTCCCAGAGAGACCGGGACACCGCTGGGCCAGCTGTCCAGACTGGGGTGCCAGCAGGCATACATATTGCATGGTGAGGCAGCTCTGTGGTGGTATATCAGCTGCCAGGGCTGCCAGCTGGCTAGTTTTCAGGCTGGGTGCTGGTACACATGAACATAAGGGACCAGCTGACTGTAAGGTGCAGGTGCACATGGGTGAGGGGGTGACCAGCTGTTTGGCAGCTTTCACGTTATGGCAGTCCACCTGTTCCTGGAGGGGGTGGGGTGCCATGTAGGTTCCAACTGAAAATCCTGGTCTTTTCATCCTGCCTAGGCTCCAGAAAGATAAAATCCTAGTGTTGGAAGCACCTGTGTGAACATGGTGAAATGATGGCAGGGCCTCGGGGATACATAGACAGTTGAGCCTGGCCCCTAGGGCAGGATGTACTCTACCAGTGAGTTCGTTTTCAAGATGTTGCCATGCCATAGCGACATAGTTGGCAGGGTGGGAGGCGTTCAAAGTGAACTCCTACTCTGGTACTGTGCAGGTACATGAACTCCCATCTACTCTCCAAGAATCCTCACAGGATTCAAGGCCTATGAGGACTGGATGACCTTTCTGTAGCAAGAATCACTGGCATTTGTGGTGGCAATGGGACCTGCTGGGAATCTCTAACTTACCTATTTTCCTGGAAGAACAAGTTTCTTCTGATTTTTGGCTGAACTGCACAGAGAAGACAATGTGGCAGAAGTGGATGCCTCATTCTCCTCTTTATAGAGCTATTCTGGGCTTCTGTGCTACACAGGGATTTTGTCACTTTCCTGGTGCTCTGAAGTGTAATTCCTCAGTCACTCCAATAGAAATATAATTGCTTATTTAATGTTTTGGTCTTTTTATTGGGAGAAACTCAAGTTGGCCATCTTGCTGTTGACAATCCAAACTATCTTTCTTTACAATATTATGCATTTTCTTTGTTTTTTGTGTTAATTTCCCTAGCCAGAACTTCCAGCCCATTGCTGAATACAAGTGCAGAGAGTAGACATTTTTATCTTGTTCATGCTCTTAGGGAAGAGCTTTCAGTCTTTGAGCATTACGTATGATGTTAGCTCTAGGTTTTTTATTGGTGCCCTTTATTAGATTGAGGAAGTGACCTTGTATCCTTAATTTGTTGAGTGTTTTATCATTAAAAAGTGTTGGATTTTGTCATTGCTCTTTTGCATCTATTGAGACAATCATGTAATTTTATTTTATTTTTTATTCTGTTAATAATATATTATATTGTTCAATTTTCATATGTCGAACAAGATTTACATTCTTAGGATAAAACTCTCCTGATCAGCCAGGTGTGATGGCTCATACTTGTAATCCCAGTACTTCAGGAGGCCAAGGTGGGTGGATTCCTTGAGGCCAGGGGTTCAAAACCAGCCCTGGCAACATACCAAGACCTTGTCTCTATAAAAATAGTAATAATTAGCTAGGCTTGGTGGGCATGCCTGTAGTCCCAGCAACTTGGGAGGCTGAGGTGGGAGGATCACTGAAGCCCAGGAATTAGAGGTGACAGTGAGCTATGATTATGACACTGCACTATAGATAGTGATAGACCAAGACCCTATTTCAAAAGACAAAGAAAAAAAGAAAACCACACTATCATCGTGTATAATACAGTTCACATATTATTGGATTTTTTTTGCTAGTATTTTGTTGAGGATTTCTGCATCTATATTTGTAACAAATATTGGTCTCTATTTTCTTTTCTTGTGATGACTTTGTCTGGTTTTATATCAGAATGCTGATGTTATAAGTAAATTAGAAAGTTTTTCCTTCTCTTCTATTTTTTGCAAGAGTCTGAGGGAATTCATGTTCATTTTTTTAAAACAGAATTTAATAGTGAAGCTATATAGTCCTGTGCTTTTTTTTTTGTGAAGAGTTGTTTAATTAATAACTCATTCTCTTTACTTATTATAGGTTTAGTCAAATGTTCTGTTCTTCTTGAGTTAGTTTCATTAGTTTTTATGTCTTTCCAGAAATTTTTCCATTTCATATAATTCAATTAGTTGGCATAAAATTGTTCATAACATTTCCTTATTATCTCTTTTTCCCTCTGAGGTCTGCAGTAATTATCTCTCTTTTTTTCCTCTTTCAGTAATTTTAATCATCTCTCTTTATTCTTAGTTAATATGTATAGCTAAAAGTTCTTCAGTTTGTTGATCTTTTCAAAAAAAAAACAATCTTTGGTCTTGTTGATTCTTTATTGTTTTTCTCTATTTTATTTATTTATTCTCTAATAGTAAATATTTCCTTTCTTTTGCTGCCTTAGGGTTTAGTGCTCCTCTTTTTCTGGATGTTTTAGGTAGAAGGTCAAGCTATTAGTTTGAGAATTTTCTTTTCTTTCACAGACATTTACTACTATAAATTTCCTTTTAAGTCTAGTTCATCTCCAAATGTATTGTTAACACTGCATTTTTATTTTTATTCATATTTTATCTTTATTAATAATTTCCCTTATTATTTCTTATTGGACCCATTGGTTATTTAGGAATCGGTTGTTAATATCCAAATATTTATTAATTTACTAAATCTCTTTCTGTTAATAATTTCTAATTTCTTTTTATTACAGTCAGAAAACATGCTTTCTAGAATTTCTCAGCTCTTTCCTAAACATGGGCACAGTCCTAGGCATGTTTAATGGCTTCTGGGTGCCCAGAAGTATGGTGGAGGTTTAAAAGTCTTACAGACATCTCATTTTTCTTTTAAGGTTTCTGGTTAGTCTATTGTTTGCCCCAAATGTTACTTATTGCCTCAGGCAGTGGTACATTAAAATACTAGCCAGTCAATGTTTTCAGGATCTTTTAGCACTGAGCATGTTCTATCAAGTCAAATAAAGACATGCATTTTGAGTAGAATTTTCCGTGAAAGCACGAGACAAGCCAAATAATGCAATCTTTGTGGAAATGAAGCTTAGAAAGAGCTTCAACTCAATTATGCCACCTCTGGTACTGGGAACTAGGGGAATTTTTTTTTTTCTCAAGGCTATTCCTGAGCTGTGAAGTGGGGTGGAACTAAAGTGAGTTAAAATAGCACAAAACTTATTTTTACTGTAATTCAGTAATTTTTATTGAATACAGACCCTCACACTGCTACAAACCTTTGATTTATTTCCAGAGTTCGGAACAAGATGATATATTTATATTTATTGCCAGCTTTTCATTGCTTTTGTGGAGGTTGTGAAGGGGTGAATTTTCTGAGATCCTCGTGTTGCCAGTTCTGCTAATGCCAATCACTTCTGTTAAGGTTTGGATAAACCTCGAACCACGAGTGCACTGCAGTCTGGATAGGCATCATAATCCTCCAGGAAATTCTGCACGGCCCTGAGACAGGTATGAATCATTTGATGAAAGTCACCTTTCACCCCCACAAAAGACCACATTGCCTGAGAGTTCAGCACTAGGAAGGACTCTCAAGTCTGCGAGGTGAGATGGATGCTAAAATCATCTCCCTAAAAGATGCCTCCGAATTTTTTTATTATTATTATTGGTTCTATACTTTTCATTTCACCTGGAGCTGTGCCCTCCTGGAACACCTCAACAGTTACATAAGCCAAGACCATGTGATCTCTGCTGTACTTGTCATTACTTTTAAATGTTAAATGTAAATGGGGTTTCCAGTATTATATGCAGAACATAAATAATAAATATTTCTGTGGCTTCTGTGGAAGCTAAAAATCATGATATAGTATTTGAATACGATTTGTCTTTATATTCATCCCAAGGGTTGAATTTTTTTATTATTTTCAGTATTTACATCTTAAGCTGGCTTCTTTCTCAGCAATGCTTACATTTATTTAGGCTGCATCTATTTTCCCTTATGCTGTCACTTCCCAAGTAAGCGCCTCAGTAAAGGAGATATCACCAAATAAGGAGATCTCTGAGAGAGAGAAACAGTAATAAATGTCTCCAAATAGGAAGTCATTTATCTAAATTGTTTGAACAAATAACTCTCAGATAGCAGGGATATATTTTTTTGTAGTTCACCACTGTCTGCTACTTAAAATTTAGAGGGAACAAAGCCTCTGAACTTCAATTGAGGCTCCCCAAACCACAGAACCAAACTTCAACGTCAGAAATTCCTGGCAAACTATGTATTAACTAGTACTTGATAAAATGAAACTACCGTACTTGTTAATTCCTTGCATGCAAAGCTGTTCATATTAAATAATGTCACTTTTGTTTTTAGTCATGCTTTGTTTCTGCTTATACATTTCTGAACAAATGATAGCAAAGGAAAAAACCTTTATACAGTTCATCCTAATCTCAATAACCGAAACATTATAGACAAATAGACACTTAGACCACCGTTTTACTTGAAAAACCTAACCGCAGTTAACACATTAATAGGAATGCTACTCTGTCACAGTTGCAGTGACCCCTTGCAAAACACCTTTCTGCATTTCTGCTCCTACTGCCCTGGTCTGGCTATCATTGTTTCTTACTTAGTCAACTGAAGTAGCCTCTAAATTGATATCACTGAATTCTCTCCCACCATTCTCTACTTCATTTTTCATTATGTAGCAAGAGGAAACCTTTAAAACTACACATCTGATCATGTCACCCCCCTGCCTGAAACCCTTCAGAAGATCTTCATCTTTCTTGGACTAAAGATCTAACAAGGACATAAATAATCTACCCCAGTTTACCTCACCAGCTTGATTTTATGCCACTTTCCCTGTATTTTCTAACAGCCAAACACATATTCCTATTTCAGTCTCATATGCCCTATTCTCATAACACAGGCTTATATTTCCCACCACAGAGCATTCAATTATGTCCTTTCTCTGCTAAGAGCATGTTCCTTCTATGAATAATTAATTCTAACTAAACCTCCAGAGTCCATTTGAAGTACCATTTCCTCATGGCAGTCTTCACTGCCTGCATAATCTAGATCAGAATTTTGTCCACTTTAGCAATAACACAATTGTAAATAATTGATTATGTGAGTTAATATTAGTATCTGTTTCTCCAGAGTATAAGTTACACAAAGAGTGTAAGTTTCACAAATTCTGGGACTTTATCTTGTTCATTACTATATTCCTAATTCCCAACACAGAGAAGTACTCATTCAGTCTCAGTATCTATATGGATCATATTTACAAATAAAATTTATACTGAGTAGAATTTATAAATAAAATAAAAGCTGGAGTACATAAAATGTTTTCACATAGATTATCTTATTTAATTCTAACAAAAAACTATATAGCAAATTACAAGATTACCATCTTACAGAGGAGAAAATGAGAAAACTGATTCTTCTACTGTATTATGAGAGTAAGCATACATCTGCTTTTCTCGGTGAGACCAATGGTTCACTCTGCACAGTTTCTCTACTAGTATCAAGAATTGTTTTATAAATAAATATGACTGCCAACCACAAAGGTAAGTAATACACTTGGATAAACTTATTTCTCTTAATTATGTTACCTAGATTTGTCATAATTTTATTGGTCCAGACCCATTTTTAAATAAATCAGATATTTATTTAATCTGATATAATCTCTTATTGACTTAAAAGAGAACTTCCTTTTAGTTATCTTAAAACATCATCTTATTTTAAAACTGAAATAAATGTAATTGAAAGTCATTTAATTTTCATTATTTTTATGTTCAATGGAATACCTCCGTTAATTTAATAGCATAAAATTGTTCTTATATAACAGAAATTATTTATGCATTTATACATGAGTATATAGGCCAAACTACTTCAGGTGAGAAATCAAGGTAGATTTGTTATGTGTTATGGGGCTACGTGTTTGATTTTGTGAGTGTGTGTGTTGGGCGGTGGGGTTGTGTACAAATTTTTTTTAAATCTAAATGTCATCATTAAGCATTCATTCTATTTCCTTTACTTCCCTAGAGGGATTAAGACGATTTCTCCTTTGGTACCTCTATCAACATGCCTTAAGTAACACCTTCAGCATGTTAAGTCATGAAATTCTTTCAGTTTGCTCTAAAATCTGTAAAAGAGGCAGGTCTGAAGTTTCAAATGCTTAAACCCTCAGTATAAGATTTGACATTTAGAAAGTAGATCAAATGGCCTAGTGCTGTGTTAGCATACATCAATCTATTATTTAGAAACAATTTTAGCCACTAGGCATCACAAATGAGCCTTAAGTCTATTTCTAATACTCGCTGTATGTTTTTCTATTTAAGGGGCTAGGGCTTTAAATGATATTGAGCATGAAATGAATTTTAAAAGCTTAGGCCTTAGCCTCTTCTCAAGACTTTAAACAAATTATTTTGTAAGTTCTGTTGGTGTTGCAGAGAGAGGAAATAGAGTCCAGAATTAGAGTCCCGTTTTTACCTAATTTTGCTGACTTTTGACATGTTAGTAATCTCCTTTGTGAGTTAATTTCTACATCAAAAAGAAGATAATTACCCAAGGATTTGAAAGGGAAATAGTGCCTCCATGACCACCCAAATTACAATGATCATCACAGTATGCAAGCCGTTTCAAAGATTCAAAACCTAGTTCTGAATTCATTGAACTATCAAAGTGGGATAAATAGTCCTAGGTAACTTATACAAGATCAGAGAAGATTGCATATCCTCCCTCTTGTAACTTATATGCAGCCACCTCCCTACCACTGCTTCTGGCTCATCCTCTCCCAAATGCGGTTTTCTTGTTTTTTTTCTTACTCAGTATTTTCTCAAACAGCCAGTCTTATTCTTTGGGGTAATTACTTTAATTTATATCTGTAATACTACTACTTTTTTTTAGACGCCAGTCAATTACGTTTTTCTGAGATCCCTTTCTAAGATTGTTTTTCATTTTGTGCTATAATCCCTGAATCACAGGATTGTTTTCATGTTTGCTTTACCTTTTTAGAGATTGTTCATTTTAGGTAATAATTAATGCCTTTTTGCAATTGTATCTAAAACATAAAAATAAGAAATGCATTGCTCTTTTAAAATTTGAGATCAAGTGTATATGGAGATTGAAAAAAAATTGAAGGAAAATCTCTTCTCAGAAAAGATGTAGCAAAAATTAAATCAACATAATCAGGTTATTGAAAACCAATGATGGATTCATGTCTTCTTAAATTTTCTTTTTTTTTCTTTTTTTGCTTTTTATATCTTTTTTTCTTGCATTATTGCACTAGATAGTACCTAAAGAAAAATATTGAATGGAAGTGTTTGTAGTGAATATCTTTGCATTATTCCAGTATGATTTGTGCATAAGAAATCCAAAGGAATCTTAAAACAATCTATTAGAATAACAAAGAATTTAGCAAATTTGTAATTAACAAAGTCAAAATACAAAAAGCAATTGCATTTGTGTTCCCAAGCAATGTAAACTTTTAAAAAAGGAGATTAAAAATGTCATTTTCAGAAATATCAGTAAGCATAATTGGCCAGGCAAGGTGGCTCACACCTGTAATTCTACCATTTTGGGAAGCCAAGGTACGAGGATTTCTTCAGTGCGGGAGTTTGAGACCAGCCTGGAAAACATAGCAAGACCCCATCTCTATAAAACATTTAAAAATTAGCCAGACATGGTGTTGTGCACCTGTAGTCCCAGCTACTTAGGAGGCTGAAGTGGGAGGATCCTTAGAGCTTGAGAGGTTGAGGCTGCAGTTAGTCATGATCACACCACTGCACTCTAGCCTAGGCAACACAGAGAGACTCTGTTTCAAAATCTATAAAATAAAAATATACTTGTACACCAGTGTACATCCTTATG
This sequence comes from Cacajao melanocephalus, assembly GCA_963573385.1. Taxonomy (NCBI): domain Eukaryota; kingdom Metazoa; phylum Chordata; class Mammalia; order Primates; family Pitheciidae; genus Cacajao; species Cacajao melanocephalus. The sequence goes on from CAUYLG010043125.1 coordinate 35,884, forward strand.
CATAATTTACACACATATATGCAATGAAATGATAATCAGTAATAAAATGAACAATTATTAATACAACAACATGAATGAATGTGAGAAACATTAGATAATGCAAAAGCAATCACACACTGAATGAAACTATATATCCTAATGCTCTTAAATCCAAATATAGGCAACCTAGTCTATTGTGATCGTGTTTGATTGAAACAGGAGGCATAAAGAGTTGAGAAAACTTATAGAATGAAATATTTTGAATGGATGAAAATTGTCTATGAATCACCTTGTGCAAGTGTTGCAAATTACAAAGTTTCATACAATTGTCAAAACTCATCAAAGTGAACACTTAATATCTGTGCATTTCTCTAAGCAATAGTTTTTATTTCAGTAAAACAAGATTAAATAATAAATCATATAAAGCATGCAGTACAGGTTCTGGAACAGAGAACTTCAAAAACAACTTTATCTTTTTTTGAAGACTCTAAAACTCAGCCAGGCACGTTGGCTCACACCCTTAATCCCAGCACTTTGGGAGGCCAAGGCAGGCAGATAGCTTGAGTTGGCAAGATCAAGATCAGCCTGGGCAACATGGTAAAACACCATCTCTACAAAAAAATGCAAAAATTAGGCATGGTGGTGCATGTCTATAGTCTCAGCCACTTGAGAGGTTGAGATGGGAGGATCCCTTGAACTCAGAAAGTGGAAAAAAGAACTGTAAAAGCCGTATGATAGTTTAAATCTGTACTTTATCATATACAGATAGTTTTAGAGAATGCAGCACTTGGTCAAACAAAATCCATGAGCTGAATTTTACAAAAACTCTATTGCTTTGCATCGTAACCGAGGGAAGTGTTCAAACCTGGCGGCACCACTGTATTTTTTTAAAGAGAATGATAGCTCTGAAAACTATTACTTTTCATTTCATTAAGAATATTCAAGGAATATACTCAAATAACTCCAATTTTATATTTAAAGTCCAATTTTAAATTTAGTGAGCAATTTCTACTTGTTAAGCACACATGCCTTGAACAAACAATTTTGGTTCTTATGGGCATTTGAACTACACTTGCCTTAAGAGGCTGGCTATGAGACATCATGACTTCTAGCAGTCATTGTCAGAATACGCCTTTTCAAGCTCCCATACAAATAATAAGCTTCATTATGACATATTTTTAGAGTGCTTTATGCATATAATCAGCAAGTTAACCTCATGAACCAAGAGTTAGTCATAATAATCGTGCCTGCAATGAATATGCAAAGTGCTTTCTAGATATAAACTTGTTGCTATTCCAAACCTATGGGAAGACGAATGTGAAAAGTAGAAGATTCAAGTATTTACAGGGAAATCTCAGAGGAAAGTCCAACTATGCCATTAGAAAATCTTTAGTGGATAATATTGGAGCTCCTACCAGATGCTCTCACAGCTCTCTCTCATTTTTGTGTAAACTCCCACCCCTTGGCCAGCCTCAATGTATTTCTCTTTCACATCATAATTCCCAACAGTGGTTTGCCATCCTATGAAACATATCCTTGTTGATTAAAATACTTTCCCACAATTAAGCAGTCATGTCTCCTTTCCTCTTTATGGTTAACTATTTTTAAAATAAATATTTTCATGGATATATGCATTTCCCCCATTATAAGTAATTATTTTATACGCTGTGTGAGGGTGTGTGGGTGTGTTTGGTGAGAACACTTAAGATCTACCCTTTTAGCCAATGCCTGGCATTTAGCTCAGTATCTGTCACTAGCAGGAAGTCAATAAATGCTTGCTGATCTGAGTTGTGCCCCCAGGTAATTTACCTCATCTCTCTGTGTTTAAGCCTGGCAATGATAAGGACCCTGAAAAGTGATATAAATAGGTCCTTGGGCCCTTCTGTTTGCCTTCCTCTTTTTTCATGTGGATTATTTGTTTATAATAATTGTAAACTTTCCCCTTTTTTCTCATATACATTATTTTTTAGTTCCCTTTGCATGAGGCTATCACACAATGTTGTCCAAATTTGTCATTGAGAAATGCTTCATTTTTATGTTCTTGCCTCGTTGTACCTTTATGTAACATTAGAAATGCCATAGAAAACTTCTGTTGGAATGCTAATTGGTACAGTATGCAAACTGTAAGTTAACTGGGACAGAATATCTATTTTTACAATACTTTGTGGAAACAGTTTAGAACAAAATACATGGGCCAACTATCTTTTATTCTCCATATATTTTTAACCACAGGGACAAGAAGCTGAATTAAACATAATCCTGTCTTCATCATATGCCCTTGTCATTGATGTAATCAAGGCTCAGTTCTTACTTCGTTTCTATTCTATTCATAAGTTTCTCCTTCACTCTCCTGCATGGATAACCATTCTCATGTATAAAGTATGTATCCTTTAACATGTCTCAATTTTGCAGTTTCTTTATATGACTTGCCCAGTTTGCTTATTGCCTAGTTCCCCAAATATTATCTATGTTATGAGTGGTATTGCCTTATCAATTATAAAATTTAGATAGTTATTGCTGGAATGTAAGATCACTATTGTGTTTTAATTATTTTTTATTATCCAGCCTCTTTAGTAAATTTTTTTCATTATATCTAACAGTTTTCAGTTGACAACTCAGGATTTCTCAGGTATTTGATCATAGAATCTATGAAGAATTACTTTTTTTTTATTTGGTAATATTGTTTTTATTCTTATTGTTACATCGACAAAAATTTCTACAATCACAAAAACAATTATAACGTTATTAACAATTCCTATTCTGTTATTTAATTTCAAAGAGATATATTAAATACAGTGAAGTTTGATATTAACTAATGGTTTAGGATAAAATCCTTCTCTAGCTTTATCAATTTTAAAATATAAGAATAGGATACTTCAGAATTGTATCCAAGATATTTACTATTTCTTGTATAAATATCATTATTGTCATTCAAATTAATTATATATTAATTTTAAATCACACAATGCTTATTTGCCTTTCCAATTTTTCTGTTACAGCATCTTGGCTTATAATTTAACGGCCACTTAAAACTAGCACATCTGTGAATTCCCTTATATTTTCAGTTGAAACATGAAACTAGAGAAAAACAACATTCTCACTTCAACACTCAAAAATATTATCATCCACCGAAGTGAGAGCCAAAAACAAAAAATGATTCTACAACAGTTTTGTGGAATCCACCACATACTTCAGATGTTGACCAGATTGTGTATGAAATGGTTTGGAAGGTGTAACTTCAGGAAGATTGCAAGCATCTTGATTAGCTATTGCCAGTTTTCCAGGAAGCAGATATTGTTACCCTGTGATATAATTGTGAATACGCAAGCCTATTAGGTGCTGATGAAATCATCTGCATATGCAAATACAGGTTCAAGAACATGGAGTTATTATTAATTATAATCATTTATTAAATGTCCACTATAAATTCTGGAAAATGGTAAAGCTTGACTCTACATTCCATGAATTTTAACCTACAAGATGGCTTATCATACCTACAGAATGGGATCTCACCATTTAGACATTAGGATACCAGGAAGAAAACTTTAAATCTTGTGATATTGCTTAACACTGGTCCTCAGTATTAGTGGCAGTACTTAATATCTGTAGTGGGCCTTATAATAATCACCTTCACTTGAATTTGAATTTTTGTAATATGCTTCCCCCCAAAAATAGGAGAGAATCATAACACAACTTGCTTAACTGTGTACTACATATCTAAAATAAGTTTTTAAAAATGATTCCTATTTTTCTTCGATAAATTTTTATCACAGGCTGAGAATAGTTTTCTTCCTATTTTAGTCACATAGTCAAAGTACTGTGTGAAGATTTTTCTCATGTATTTAAGATCTACAGATTAATAGAACTCATCTCTCTTTTAACAAAAATAGTCAAGCTTTACAGAAGGTCATTTGCATCATTAAACACAAAGTAGAATTTTTAAAAAATCTCTGATCAGACAATGTTGTCCTCCAAATGTTTTATTTCAGAATATGTAATTTTGAAAATAATATTAGAATTGTATGACTTGTATCACTAGCCATCTGTAGCAAGAGATATTCTATTTCAGAAAAGTTATTATTTTAATTTTTTTTTCTGGAAACATCCATAGCCAAGTTTAGCATGCCCTACACCAGTTAGAACTTTCAAATTGATTAACTACTGATGTTAGTTGAAAAAAATTAACTTCTATCATATATGCTTAGTAAGAGCTCCTCTTATCCAAAATTATCCTCCTATTTCATTATTACAATAGGCAAGAGAAACAGGTGGAGTGAAAGCTAAAAATTAGAAATTGTTTCCTGCTTTTAATTATTGCTCTGTATTCTCTTGGAAAAAGTAGTAGATTAGTAAACACTACACCTCACTGCCATGCACTTAGTGCTGAGAGAAATACAATAAAAGAGGCAATCTGCCCATAGGACAAGACTGCATCAGTTGCTATTTTGCTTATTTTGAAGGGGACCCTACTCAGCCAAACTCTGATCCAAAGGAAGCCACTGTGGTCATATCCACATCCAGTCACACTCCTGGGCTCTGTGAATGTTGGCTTTTGAGACCTATTTTTGAGGGGAAAGGATATGGGTATTGCTTCCTTCTGGATCTGCTAAACCTTCAATAAAGGACTTAGAGGTGCCTTGTGCTGCTTTTACTGCTGAAATAATTAGGCTTTAAGCCTGCTATCTAATCAGTCCAGAACTTAGCTGTGTTAATATGCCACAGGGAAGTCAAAGTGAATGCATCTTGGAACTGACTGAAAGTAAGTGGCCACTGTGTAGCCACCTGTATTAATGCATAAGTCCCTCTAGACTAAAACATATCATGTAAAAAGTGGCATACAGAAAGACTTCTTGAATATTTCCTGTGACTAGTCAAGACCCTATCAAGAGGTGATCAGTATCATCTATACCCTAACTGAATCTTGTATTCATACCCTAACTGAAACCTGCATTCTTTTGACCAGTGTTTCTCCTCTCTCTCTCTAGTTGGAACATATCACTTAATACAGAGATTTAGGGTTTATCCTCAACAGTGTCATTAGCTGATTGTCTAATGGAATCAACCTCTTTATCTTTATACGAAATTATTTATTTATTTGGATTTCCTTATTATCAGACACATACTGATCCATGAAATTATTTAAAGACTTGGTTTTGTCTAAAATTAGGCTACTCTCATGATGATAAAATAGGATAATGAAATGTATATTAATATATAATAATCAAATAGAGAACCCAAAGCCTATTTGTAAGGTAAATGCATTAGTTTCCAAATGAGTCTCTAACAAATTTCTAAAAACATAATGGCTTAAAACAACACAAATTTATCATGTTATAGTTCTAAAAGTCAGGAATCTAAAATGAGTTTTCAAGGCTGTGTAATTTCTGGAGGCTCTAAGGAATAACCTGTGTTCCTGCCTTTTCCAGCTTTCAGAGGCTACTCACATTACTTAGCTCATGGCTCTTTCCTCATACTACTCAGATCTCTGCTTCCATCATCACCTCTCTTTCTCAAACTGACCCTCCTGCCTCTCTCTTATAAGGACCCTTGTGGTTATGTTGGGCTCACCTAAACAATACAAGATAATCTCCACATTTCAAAATATTTAACATTATCACACCTAAAAAGTCCCTTCTACCGAGGTTATATATTCACAGATTTCTGGGACTGGGATGTGAACGCTTTCAGAGCTACATTCTGCCTACTACAATAACCAATACCCAAGATTTTTTTTTTTATTTTGTGCCTGAGGAACTGTATTATCATATCTCGTTTCATCTATACTTGGTCATTCTACATTGTTATCATCCAAGGTGCAGATGAAATAAGAGTGTTTTACTCTATGTAATAACAGAAAGTACTTTGGCTTTAGAGTCGTAAAGTCCTATTTTTATACTCTGGCTTTTCCATTCAACTAACTGTATGGCTGTGGACAAGCCATTTAACTTCTCTGATCCCTCTTTGAATGTAGCATGGTCCTCAATAATGATAGTTGCTTTAACAAAATAACAATTATTGTCAAATTTCACATTCCAGGATCCCAGCTTCATACCCATTGTCTTCTTCAACGAGGGGGTCCCTTCTCTCATCATATTTCCAGAAATCCTGTCAATATTGCTATCATCCTTTTCCCAAATAAGGAATTTGAATTCAAACCACATTGTAAGCGTTGGATCACACACTCAGGCCACGCCTTTCATCCTGGCAGGAACGCAGTGTGCACGCTGTCCTGCTAGGCTCACTTGCTATCCAGCCCAGGTCCTAATTCACATGAACCTTCCCATGCTCCCCAACTCTTAGATGTAGAAAGCATTTATCTTAAACTCATATGAATAATTCTGAAAAAATAATTGCATGTGAACAGTTATTCCAGTTAACAGTGTTTTAAAGTCTATAATCTAAGAAGAGGATTTACTAGATTATAAACTTAATATTGTTAAGAAATAGCACTTCATACACTTTAACATTAATTTTTCTACAAAATATCCCCTAAATTATTCTCCTCCTACAAAATTTAGTATTAATATATGTTAGACCACTTTATTAGCATTAAAGTTTTATTACTGTTATTATTATTAACTAATTGTAAAAAATGTTTTCAATGTAGCATTGTACCCTGTGGCTATTTGTATTTTCTATCTGGCAATTATCTCTTTGTCTTTACTTTTCTAGTAGAATGTTTATTCTTTTTCTTACAGATTAATAGGAGCTGTTTCTACAGTATGATGCATTGACTGCATTGAAGGCCCGATTCTTTTCCCTCCCTGTTTCCAGGAAACTGTCCTTCTGCCATGTAACTTTGCAGTACCCTCCTACTCAGGAAAATATGTTATACTCACTCTTTAACATGGTGATCAATTATGTGATCTATGTTGACAAATGGCATGCTAGCAAATGTGATACAGGCAGATACTTTAAAATGCTTCTGCATTTCTATTGGTTTTCACTGCTCTGCTATTGCCACAAGTACTTATCTTTGCTAGCCTGCTGGATGAAATACATGTGAATGAAATTGAATCATTCCCTATCATCCAGCCAAGTCTATCCTGTATTAAATGACAGCTAGCTGGCTCTTAGTCTTGGGAGCAAACCCGGACAAGATCAGTAGAGCTGCCTTACTACCCCTCAGTTGACCGCAGGTACAAAAATGAGTCCAGAGGAGGTCAGCCAAATCCCATGGACCTATGAGCTAAATAAAATGTTTATTGTGTGTTTGTGTGGGTGGTTGTTATGCAACATTATTGCAGTAAAAGTAACTGATGTATCTATATGGATATTCAGCATATTCACACCCAACCCTTTCCCAATTTGTTACTGGCCTCTTAAGTACATTTATGTATTTTTAAATATATAGCCTTACAAATTTTGACATCAACTTGTAGTGAAATAAGAAATATATTTGGTGTTTGTCCACAGTTCCTGGCACAGAGCTGTTAAACCATTGGAACTTCCTAAGGGATAAAGTTGATAGGAATGTGTTTTGTTCTAGTAAAGCTACTCTTGGCAGACCCCTCGGTAGCTTCAGGATGAGGGCTGCTTGCCAGAAAGAGCAAGTCTTAATTAGAAGCCTGGAACTTTCAGTCCTACTCCCTTCCTCAGCACCAACCCCTCCACCCTAACCTTTGGGGAAGAGAGAGAGCTGGAGATTTAATTAGCAATTACCAAGCTTATACAACAAAATCTCAAATAAAAACCACTAAATGGTGGAGTTCTGAGAGCTTCCTAATTGGGGTACATGTTCACATGCCAGGAGGATAGTACACCTCAACCCCATGAGTAACAGAAGGTCCCACCAATTATGACATTTCTGAACCTCACCCTATCTACCTCTTCAACTGGCAGTTATTTTTATCCTTTATAATAAACTAGTAGACCTAAGTAAATGGCTTCCTGAGTTCTGTGAGCCATTCTAACAAATTACCAAACCTGAGGAGGAAACCATGGGAATCCCCAATTTATACCCAGTGGATCAGAAGTAAAAAAATTTGCATCTGAAGTGAGATTGGACTCTCAAACCTATGGATTCTGACGTTAACCCTGAGCAGTTAGTCATTTTAAATTGAATCATAGGATACCCAGTCGGTGTCACAGAATTGGAGAAGAGGATATTGAAAAGAGAATTGGAAATGATATCACATATTTTGTGTTAGGAGGAAAAAACCCTCTCAGTCCATGTTCAGAAATCTCTAGCTATAGCTACATTATAGCAGCAACTAAAAGTGACACCAGCAAGCTTGATATATATGACAGCTCTCTGGATTTTCTCAACAAAGCAAATATTGGCACTGCAACTCCAGGCTGGGTAGAAGTCGCCACAGAGATAGATGGGCTCTAAGGAGACCCCAAAGAAGTCAGGCTCCTGCCTGTGGCAGGCTGATATTTGTTCTAAACATGGAGTTTTCATAGAGAGTTCTCTATTCTCAGCTCAGTTTAGTCATTCAATGCATGACAACATTTGAAAATTTAAATGAATAAAGAAGAGACTCATATTCTTATTTTTGTGAATACTTTCAAGGTTTTTTCTTAACATATTCATGTAGTAAGAAAAAATAATTCAAGGATTATATTCTAGTTGGACAAAGAAACCTTATAGATACAAATACAAACATTATACAGATGTATACAGATATGTCAATATATAGGCACAAATGTATGTAGATATATAAAAATGTATATATGAATATATATAGATATGTATGCACATACACAGGCATATAAAGGCAAAATACAGAGATATACAGATATGTAAACTAATCGTTACTGCCAAGAAGGTGACTGTGAAGTATGGGGTCAGGGCCAAGACAGTGGTCAATTGACAGTTAGTAGCTGTTCAAGGAAAAAATTTGGTGATATATATTAAAAAGTGGGCAAATAAGTAAATGTATTATGGAGTAAATATTTACTTAAAAAATCCCTTTTTAATGAAGGCAAGAAATTACCAATAAAGGCAATTTGTTATGTCAAGAGCTAAGCTGAGCTGGAGACAGCTGAGCTATGCGGTATTAGGGCAGTCAATTAAAATAACAAGCCAAAATGAAAGTACGAGCTATCTCCCAAAAAGTTAGAACTGGCCGGGCACAGTGGCTCATGTCTGTAATCCCAGCACTTTGAGAGGCAGAGGTGGGCATATGAGGTCAGGACTTCAAGACCAGCCTGGCCAATATGGTGAAACCCCATCTCTACTAAAAATACAAAAATTAGCTGGGTGTGCTGGAGCATGCCTCTAGTCCTAGCTACTTGGGAGGCTGAGGCAAAAAAATCACTTGAACCAGGGAGGCAGAGGTTGCAGTGAGCCAAGATCACGCCACTGCACTCCAGCCTGATGACAGAGTGAGATTCTGTCTCAAAAAAAAAAAAAAAAAAAAAAGTTAGAAATAAATGAATTCAGGAAAGTTACAGGATACAAAATCAACATTAAAAAAAAATCAGTTGTGTTTTCATACAGTAACAAACTTTCTGAATAAGGGACCAAAAAACAATCTCATTTACAATAACAAAAAAAAAAATTAGGAATAAACTTAACCAAGGAGTTAAAATACCTGTACATTGAAAACTAGAAAAATACTGACAAAAGAAATTGAAAAGGACACAAATAACTGGAAAGATATTTTGTGTTTATGAAATGAAAGAATTAATAGTGTTAAAATGCCTGTACTTCCCAAAGCAATCTATAGGCTAAAAAAATAAAGTCTTATTGAAATTTGAAAGTAATTTCTCACAGAAATAGGAAAAGCAATCCTAAGTTCATAAAAACCCTAGAAAGACCCAAAAGAGCCAAAGCTCTCTAGAAGAAAAAGAATAAAACTGTAGGCATCACATTGCCTGACTTCAAAATCTACTACAAAGCTATTGCAGTAGAAAAAGCATGGTACTAGCACAGAAATAGAGATATTGACTAATAGAACAAAACAGAGAGCTCAGAAATAAATCTACACATTTCCAGTAAATTGCCAAAAATACACAATAAGAAAAGAACATTTTTAAATAAATGGTATTGAGAAAACTACATATTCACATAAATGAGATTAGAGCCTTATCTCACACCATATACAAAAATCAACTCAAAATAAATTAAAGATTTAAATGTAAGACCTAAAACTACACAAATACTAGAAGAAAATCTGGGGAAAACTCTCCTGAACATTGTTCTGAGAAATATATTTTTTGATATGACACCCAAAACAAATGGATATAACAGGCAACAAAAGTAAAAATAAACAAATAGGATTTCATCAAGCTAAAAAGTTTCTGCACAGCAAAGAAAATGAGAGTGAAGAGAAAACCCACAGAATGAGAGAAAATACTTGCAAACCATACATCTGATAATAGATTAATATCGAAAATTTATAAGAAACTCAAATAACTCAGTAGCATAATCAAAAACAAAAAAACCCCTAAGAAATAGAAAAAGGACATAAATATATATTTCTCAAAAGAAGACATAAAAATCGCCAACGGATATAAAAAAAATGTTCAACATCATTAATCATTGGAGAAATGCAAACTAAAACTACAGTGAGCTGTCAAGGCATACCTGTTATCAAAAAGATGAAAGATAACAAGTGTTGGCAAGAATCTGGAGATAGAAAATTCCTGGTACATTGCTGGCTGGGATGTAAATTGGCACAGCCATCATGAAAAATGCTATAAAGTTTCCAAAAAAAATCAAAAATAGAACTATCACATGATCCAGCAATACTACTTCTTGGTATATATTCAAAAGAAATGAAACTAGTATCTCAGAGAGATAGCTGCACTTCTGTGTTCATTATAACATTATTTACAACAGCCAAGATAAAGAATAAACCAAAGGGTCTTCAATGGAAAATTTTCAAATGAAAATGTTACAGACACACACACACACACACACACACACACACACACACATGTATTTGCACTCACACACACAGAAACATCATTCCACCTTTTAAAAAAAGGAAATCCTGTTATTTGCAAAACTGTGGATGAACTTGGAAGACATTATGCTAAGTCAAAGAAGCCAAGCACAGAAAAACAAATACTACATAATCTCACTTATTGTGAAAACTCAAGTCAAATATAAAAGCAGAGAGTATAGTGATGGTTGCTAAGGGCTGAGGGTGGAGGAGTGGGGGAAATGGAGAGATGTTGGTCAAAGGGTACAAAGTATTAGTTTGGCAGAATAAATAAGTTCATGAGATCTAATCTAGCCTCGTGATTAGAGTTAATACTGTATTGTATACTTGAAATTTGCTAAGAGGGTAGGCCTCAAATGTTCTCTCCACACACCCACACAAAATAACCGTGTGAGGTGATGGCTATGTCAACTGGATTGATTGTGATAATCATTTTACAGTGTATGTCTACATTTTAAAGATCACCCTGTACATTGTAAATATATACAATTTTTATTTGTCAAATAAACCTAAAAAAAAGCTGGAGGAAAAATCAAACGCAAAAGTCTTTAATCACTTACTGTGATTAAACACTCTTGTGTATAAGCAAGACACTAACCTAGAGGATGCACTGGTTCTCTGCTGTTCTGTTTTTTCCCTCATGTAACAGTGCAGATAGGAGTAAGCTGGATTAGTGCAAATGTAGGGAAACCTAAGCTCCTCACTCACAATTAAAGACTGTTTCAGATATAAAGTTTATTTCAACAGGATATAGTAATAATCTCTAAATTCCAAATGATTTACAAGAGAGTTTTATAAAACAAAGTTCAAAAGAAACATTTGCAAAATAAAATAATTATTATTCTTAAACAAATCTTCAGATTAAAAAGAAGACAATAAATCCTTTTATTAAAGTCATTGATTCATCTATTAATTTCAACTAACTTTATAGAAAACAATAATATCAGCTATGTAGGAGTACTAATATTTTACTCCCATTAATCAGCTGAGTTTCTTTCATCAAGAGTACAAGAGACTATAATTTTAAGACTAGGTGCTGGAATTTCATTAGAGAGACAAAACAAACATAAAGAGAAAATATATGGGGAAAGAGTAAAATGTGATTATAAACAAATGCAATATGGGCAAATAATATTTTACAACTATTTCTGAAGGCCACCTAATCTGTCTAATTGATATATCAGGTGAATCATATGAGCATTCAACATTATTCTAAATCCTGGTCACCTGTATGTATGCTGGTTGGTGCTATGGCATACTATACTGATATCCTTAGCCATTTGGGTTAAGGATGCACAAAGCCTGAAGCAGCTGGAGCTTCTTGCTCCATAATCCAGGTAAGAAATTCCAGACATATAGTCTTTAGTTCCTTGGATGACAGACAAGCAGAACATTGACAATTCTCTACGTTACTCACTAGTAGGTGAACATGCTGTGCCATACCTACTACTCACCTTTCTCTATAATTCAATGTTTGTGGTCAAAGAAGGTTTAGAATCCCCTGGACAACTACTTCAAGAACAGTGTTGATGACCACCGTGTATGATAGAGGCCAGGAGGAACTTTTGGTGAATTCATAATTGGACAGTAACCCAGAAATCCTATCTTTACATATAGCTCATATTTCTATTTGAGGTCAATATGGTAACTTAATGAGATCTAGACTGGCACAGAAAGGAATTTTCACAATGCTTGCTAGTGTAAAACATTAGCGCTCTATCTTTTCCTTCTTTTCTTTTCTCTTTTTTTCCTTATTGAGATGAAGTATTGCTCTTGTCCCCCAGGCTGCAGTACAGTGGTGCAATCTCGGTTCAATGCAACCTCTACCCCTAGGTTCAAGTGATTCTCCTGTCTCAGCCTCCCGAGTAGCTGCTACTACAGGCACCTACCACCATGCCTGGCTGATTTTTTTTTTTTTTGTATTAATAGTAGAGATAGGGTTTCACTATGTTGGCCAGGCTGGTCTCAGACTCCTGACCTCAAGTGATCTACCTACCTTGTCCTCCCAAAGTGCTGGGATTGCAGGAGTGAGTCACAGTGCCCAGCCTCCATCTTTCTTTTTTTCTTAAATACTTAATATGAATGTTTCAATGAATTTAAAATCTACTGACATCACAGGAAATTCCAACTTTGCCAATTTGATTTTTAAAATAAAATAAAATGTCTAAAATAAAAGTGTTACAACACTTTAAAAAAAATTTTAATATATTCATTGAAATAAAAACTATTTTGAAAAATGTTTTACTATACTCAGGAAATATACTTACAACTATATTTTTAAGAATAGCTGGTCCATGCTTGGTTGGTCTAGGCTAATCAGGGTAATATTATCCCCTTATCAATAATTGGTTGGGAATGAGTATGTGAAGCAAGCTTGGTATAGACCACATCCTGGGGTGGCAGAATAAAACGTCATTCTCAAAGGCATAAAGAATTCAGGTTCTATTGTGTCCTAATTAAATTAGTGTGTTTCACTTAAAAGAAAAAAAAGAAAAGAAATCAACTATGGTAGATGGTGATGAACCACCACAACTTTAACCAAGCAATAGCCCCAATCCTAGTTTATGTACTGCACCTGATGCCTTTTTTAAGAGCAGATCAGTGCACTGCCTGGCACTTGCTAGGCAGCTATGGGCCTAGTGAATGCCTTCTTTAATCTCCGGTAGGAAGGAAGATCAGAAACAGCCTAACGCTGAAAAAAACCAACCTAATAAAATCTTAGTTTATTTGGTACTTTCCAGAATCAATTATTATGAATATTTTTCCTTGTATTTTACCTTCATTAAAGATTTCCAAATATTAAATTCTCTTCGAATTCCAAGACTAAATTTATATTCTTTGACTTCTTCTTCACCTTCTCTGTTTTCTTCCTCCTCCAACTTCTTAAATTTATATATTTTAGATGCTAATGAAGGTAGACATTATAGTTTTCAACAGTATATTATTCTTCTCTTAGCCAGATTCCCAGCTCCTAGAGGTTGGCTCTTCTCAGGCTACAAGTCATTGAGCAAGTCCATGTGATTAGTTGAATCTAATGAAACGTGAATTTAATATATATCACTTCCAGGCTGAGGCAGAAATAAAACTATGTGGTATTGTTCACTCTCTGTCCCCATGCTCAACAACCCAGAAAATCTTATATTGATGTAATAGAACCACAAAATTTGAACAGCTAGAGTCACTGAGATGCTACACGGAGAGTTGTCCTGGATTGTTGTAAACACTCTCAGTGAACTTTGAACATGAAATAACTTTTTGTTGGATTAAGCCCCTGAAACTTTTAGTTATTTGCTAACTGAAGCATAACTTGGCATTACTCAAATTACATGTTTCTATTACTTAGTTTACAATCATGAAAATGCTCAAACAACTTTGTAATTTTAATACCTAAATGTTTTCTTTTTTCTTTCTGAATAGTTTTTTCATCTCACAATAACTATGTTGAGAAAATACAATTTTTGTGACTCTTCTCCATGACAAATTATAAATTTAAAAATGTATATTCTATATGTTATCCTTTATAAAATATTTCTTTGCTAATACAAGTTCATAAGGATTGAAAGAGCTTGCTTTAGGTTTCCCTAGCATAGGACTTAACTCGAGCTTTGTTGAAAATCAATTGGCATAATATATGAATTTATTTATGGATTCTCTATTCTGTTACATTGGTCTTTATATCTGTTTTTATGACAATACTAAGCTGTTATGATTACTGTAAGCTTTGTAACATATTTTGAAGCTAAATTATGATGCCACCATCTTTGTTCTTTTTGCTCAATATTAGCTTGATTACTCAACGTCTTTTGTAGTTCCATGTGAATTTTAGAATGTTCAATTTCTTTGAAAAATGCCATTGATATTTTGATCTGATTGTATAGATTGTATTGGACAGTGTGGTCATTTTAACAATATTAATTATTCTGGTCTATTTGCATGTAATATATTTACATTTATTTGTCTCATCTTCAATTTCTGTAATCAGTAGCTTATAGTTTTTGTTGTAAAAGTCTTTCACTTTCTTTGTAACCTTATTCCTAAGTAATTTTTTGTAGCTATTGGCTATTGTAAATAAGATTGCCTTCTTGATTTCATTTTTAACTAGCTTGCTATTGGTGTATAGAAATACTACCAGTTTGTATGTGGTAATTTTGTTTCATGCAACCTTACTAATTTTTTTTTCATCAGTTCTAAGAGATTTTTGGTGGAGTCTTTAGATTTTTCTATATATAAGATCATGTCTCTGCAAAGAGGAACAATTTGACTTCCTCTTTACCAATTTGGATGTCTCTTTTTTTTTTTTTTCCTCTTGACTGATTCTTCTGGCAGAACTTACAGCAATATTTCAATAAGAATAATACAAGTGGGCATCCTTGTCTTATTCCAGTTTTTAGAGGAAAGGTTTTCAGCTTTTCCCAGTTCAGTATGATGTTATCTGTGGGCATATGCTATATGGATTTCATTATGTTGAGACATGTTCTTTCTATATCTAATTTGTTGAGAATTTTTATTATAAACAGATGTTGAATTTTATCAAATGCTTTTTTTCTGGTCTGTTAAAATCATCATATATTTTTTGTCCTTCACTTTGTTGATATGATGTGTTACCTTTGTTGATTTGCTTATGTTGAACCATTGTTCTATCCCTGGGGTAAATCTTACTTAATCATTATATTTTATCTTTTTGATGTATTGCTGCTTTCAGTTTTCTGGGGGTTTTTTTGTTTGTTTTTTGTTTTTTTCAACTTCTGTGTCTACGTTCATCAGGAATATTAGCATGTAGTTTTCTTTCTTTCTTGTGTTTTTGGTTTTGGTATCAGGGTAATGCTGGCAACACAAAATGAATTAGAAAGAATTCTCACCTCTCAATTTTTTGAGATCAATTTTTAAAAATAGGTTTTAATTTTTCTTTACAAGTTTCATATATTTCAGCAATAAAGCAACCTGATCCAGAGCTTTTCTTGTTGGAAGTGTTTTTAATAATGATTCAGTCTCATCATTTGTATTAGTCTGTTCAGGTTTTCTATTCTTCCTAGTTCAATCTTGATAAGATGTATATGTCTAACAATTTATCTGTTTCTTCATGGTTTTCTAATCTGTTAGCATATAGTTGTTTATAATTGTCACTGTTGAGTCTGTATTTCTGTTGCATCAGTTAAAATGATTCCTTTTTCATTTCTGATTTTATTCATTTGGGTTTTCTTTCTTGCTAGCAGTTTATCCATTTTATTTATCTTTTTATAAACCAAATTTTGTGGGGTTTTTTTGTATTTTTTTGATCTCTATTTCATTTAGTTCTGCTCTGATTTTTATTACTTCTTTTAATCTATTAATTTTTTTGGTTTATTCTTGCTTTTCCAGTTCTTTGAGGTTCATTAGCTTATTTGAAATATTTCTACTTTTTAATGTAGTTGTTTATTGATATACACTTCCTTCTTTGCACTGTTTTCGATCCCATAGTTTCAGTAAGTTGCAATTTCTTTTCCATTTGTTTCAAGAAATTATTTTATTTTCTTCTTAATTTCTTTATTGAGTCAATGGTTGTTTGGGAGCATGTTGTTTAATTTCCAAAAAGTTGCACAGTTTTCAAAATTCTTCTTGTTATTGATATCTGTTTTTATTTAATTGTGATGTCAGAAGATACTTAATGTAATTTTTATATTTTTAAATTTGTTGAGCCTTGTTATGTGGCCTAATATATGATATCTCCTGGGGAATGTTCTTTGTGCTGATGAGAAGAAAGTGTATTCTGAAACTGTTGGATTAATGTTCTGTATATGTCTGTTAGGTACCTGTAATCTTGTGACATTAGTTGTATTAAAATTGTCTTAATTCTACTGATTAAGTTTAATGTACAATTAAAATAAACTTGCCTTAATTGTACAATAAACTTCTTTTATTAATTTTCTATAGAGTTGATCTATCCAATGCTGAAGGTGGGGTGTTGAAATTCTTAACTATTATTGTATTAGGGTCTATCTCTGTTTTTAGCTCTTACTATTTTTACTATGTATCTGGGGGCTCCAATATTAGGTGTATACATACTTACAGTTGTTATAATTTCTTGGTTAATTGATCTCTATAATTATACAATAATCACCTTTGTTGCTCTATTTTTTAATTCAAGTCTAAATTGTGTATATAAGCATAACTACTCTTGTATGCTTTTTGTTTATATTTACATGGAATATATTTTTTCTATCTCTTTACTTTCAGTCTATGTGTTTCTTTACAGGTAAAATAAATTTATTGTAGGTGGGTCTTTTTTTTTTTTCATTAAGGCAATCTGTGTCTTTTAACTGGGAAATTTAAACCATTTACATTCAAGGTTGTTAATGATAGGTGGTGACTTGTTTCTATCATTTTGATATTTATTTATTTTCTGATATGTTTTATATATCTTTTGTTTCTTTCTTCTTCTATTGTTTACCGTCTAAAATGAAAAGTATCCAAGACAGGTCTTAATCAATTTAGAAATTTACTTTGCTGAGATTACATACTCAGACAAAAGGATAACAAATCCACAGAAACAATCTGTGTGCCATACATTTTTTTCAAAGATTTTGAAGGCTTCAATATTTAAAGGGGAAAACCAGGCTATAGGAGAAAGCGGGAGTTTATGCACAAATTACTGAACCCACTTGTTGCAAGAGGAGAAACAGGTAGGGGAATAGTCAATTATTTATTCAGCTAGCACTCAGTAAATTGGCACTTAAGGAAAACATAGTGTATCTATCTGTGGAGATATTTAACATTTTATCTCTAGATATCTGTTTAAAAACAAAAGGAAAGGCAGTTTCTGGCAAGACTCAGCTTTCAGATTAATTTCTTCCATTTGGATAGTGAATTGAGGTCTCAAGATTTAATGCTCTTTACAAACTTTATGATTTGATGGTTATTTTATAGTGATACTGTGTGGTTTCTTTTACCTTCTCATGTTTGTATCTGCTTTACTAGTAAGTTTTATACTTTTGGTTTCTCATCATGGTAAGATACCCTTTCACTTCCAGATGTAGTATGCCCTTAAGCATTTCTTGTAGAATTGGTTTAACAGTGATGAACTTCGGTAATTTTTGCTTAGCTGGAAAAGCCTTTACTTCTACTCTATTTTAAAATCATAGTTTTGCTGGGTAGAGAATGCTTGGCTGACAGTTTTTTGTTTGTTTGTCTGTTTGTTTATTTTATTCAGCCCTTTGAATACATCATTCCATTTTCTCATGAGCTGTAAGTTTTCAACTGAGAAATCCACTATTAGTCAGATGGAGATTCACTTATATGTGACTTAATGAATTTCTCTTTCTGTTTTTAGATTCTCTCTTTGTGTTTAACCTTTAAAATTTTAACTATAATGTGTCATAAAGGCCTTTTAGAGTTGAATATATTTGAGAATCTTTGAACTCCCTGTATCTGAATGACTATATCATTTGTAAGACTTGGGAAGTTTTCAGCTATTATTTAATTAAATAGAGAGTCTATGCCTTTTCCCATCTCTTTTCCTTGAATTTCCAAAATTCAAATATTTGGTCATTTTTTATACTCCATATATCATGTAAGCTTTTATTATTCATTTATATTCTTTTATTTAGTTTGACTTGGTTCTTTTGAAAGATGTGTCCTCAATTTTAAAAATTCATTCTTCTGTTAAACCTAATCTATTGTTTAAACTCTTGACTTTATTCTATTTCATTTTTAAATTTATTTGTTTCCAAGATTTCTGGGGTTTTTTTGTGGTATCAATTTCTGTGTTGAAGTTCTCATTTAGTTCATAAACGGATTACACATGGAGGTTTAATTGCCTCACAGTTCCACATGGCTTGGGAGGTTTCACAAATATTGCAGAAGGCAAATGAGGAGCAAAGTCACATTTTACATGGTAGGAGGCAAGAGAGTGTGTGCAGAGGCTCTCCCTTTTATAAAACCATCAGATCTCATGAGACTTATTCACTATCACAAGAATAGCATGGTAAACACCCTCTCCATCCCTATGATTCAATTGCCTCCTATTGGGCCCTCCCATAATATGTGGGGATTGTGGGAGCTAAAATTCAAGATGATATTTGGGTGGGAACACAGCCAAATAATATTCCACCCTGGTCCCTCAAAAATCTCATGTCCTCACATTTCAAAATCAATTATACATTCTAAACAGTTCCCCAAAGTCTTAACTCATTTCAGCATTAACTCAAAAGTCCATAGTCCAAAGTCTCATCTGAGACAAGGCAAGTCTTTTCTGCCAATGAGAGTGTAAAATCCAAAGCAATTTAGTTACTACCTAGATACAATGAGGGTACAAGCATTCGGTAAATACACACATTCCAAATGGGAGATATTGGCCAAAATCAAAGGGTTATAGACACCACCAAGTATGAAATCCAGCAGAGCAGTCAAGTGTTAAAGCTCCAAAATGATCTCCTTTGACTCCTTCACTCATATCCATGTCACATTGATGCAAGAGGTGGGTTCCCATGTGTGTGGGCAGCTCTGCTCCTGTGGCTTCACAGGGTACAGCCCTCATTCTGGCTCCTTTCATGAGCTGCAATTGTCTGTGGCTTTTCCAGGAGCATGGTGTAAGCTGTCAGTGTTTCTGCCATTCTGGCATCTGAAATATGGTGGCCATCTTCTCACAACTTCACTAGGCAGTACCCAGTGGAAACTCTGTGGGAGTGCTCCCACCTCAAATTTTTCTTCTGCACTGCCCTAGCAGAGGTTCTCCATGAGGGTTCCACCCCTGCAGCACACCATGGATTCCCATACATTCAGGCATTTCCATACATCCTCTGAAATCTAGGCAGAGGTTTTCAAAGCTCAATTCTTGACTTCTGTGCATGCACAGGCCCAACACCCTGTGTAAACCATCAAGGCTTAGGGCTTTCACCACCTGAAGCAATGGCCTGAGCTCTACATTGACTTCTTATAGCCATGGCTGGAGTGGCTAGCACACAGGGCATCAAGTCTACACACTGACACTATAGAGGTTCCTGGGCCCTGTCCATAAAACTATGTCCTTCCTATGCCTCTCAGCCTGTGATCACAGGAGCTGCCATAAAGGTCTGTGACATGTACTGGAGACCACTGTCTTGGCAATTAATATTTGGCTCCTCATTGCTTATGCAAATTTCTACTGCCAGCCTGAATTCGTCCTCAGAAAATTGATTTTTATTTTCTATTGCATGTTCAGAATGTAAAATTTCCAAACTATTATGCTCTGCTTCCCTTTTAAATATAAGTTACAGAGGTTGATCCAAGACGGTCGAATAGGAACTGCTCTGGAGTGCAGTTCCCAGTGAGAACGCAGAGGATGGGTGATCACCACATTTCCAAATGAGGTTTTACTGCTCACAGACCAGGAGATTCCAGGGCAGAAAAGCCACGAATCTCCAGCATGGTTGTTTCAGCCGGTGCAGTGTGTCTTCGTACAAAAACTCACACAAATCTGATGGCCATTTCAACTGGCAACCGTAACACCTGGGAAACAGAGTTGCCCACCCAACTGAATAAAAGGGGGCTGAAACAGAAAGCCAGGTAATCTGGCTCGGCAGGTCTCACCCCCAAAAGACCAGTGATATAAAACCCTCTGGATTGAGAGTTTCAAAGCAAGCCCACCTGGACACAAGATGGTCCAGCTCTGTGGGGGGAAGGATGTCTGCCATTACTGAGGCACTCCACCACTACTGAGGCAGTCCACCATTACTAAGGCAGTCTACCATTACTGAGGCAGACTGCCATTACCAAGGAAGTTCTAACTATACTTCTATAAACAAAACCTCAAGGAAGTTCACACAGCAGCTGGGCAGAGCCCATGGCAGCTCAGCAATGCCTTTGCTGGCAGACTGTGAATAGGCTACTTCCTTGCCGGGCAGGGCATCTCTGGAAAAAAGGCAGCAGCATGTCAGGAAATTATAAATAAGGCCCCACCTTCCCAGGACAGAGCACCTGGGAAAAAAAGGCAGTTATGAGTTCTGCTGCAGTAGACTTAAAGGTACCTGCCCAGTAGCTCAGAATGAAAAAACGGAGCTCACAGCTCTGCACTTGACCTCCTATAAGGGACAGACTATCTCCTCAAGCAGCTCTCCAACCCTGGTATACCCAAAGAGACACCTCATAAAGGAGAGCTCAGGTTGACATCTGGCGGGTATCCTTCTGAGACAAAGATAACAGAAGAAGAAACTGGCAGAAACCCTTACAGCTCTGCAGCTTCCACAGGTGATCCCCAGGCAAGCAGGCTCTGGAGTAGACCTCCAGCAGTCCTACAGCAGAGGGGCCTGACTGTTGGGATGAAAACTAAAAAACAGAAAAAAATAACTTCATCATTATCAAAAAGGACATCCATGCAGAAACCCTATCTGAAAGTCACCAACTACAAAGACCACAGGTAGATAAATCCACAAAGATGGGAAGAAACCAGCACAAAAAGGATTAAAACACCCAAAACCAGAATGCCTCCCCTAATCCAAGGGATCACAACTCTTCACCAGCAAGAGAACAAGGCTGGAGGGAGAATGAGTCTGATGAATTGACAGAAACAGGCTTCAGAAATTGGGTAATAACAAACTTCTCTGAGCTAAAAGAACATGTTCAAACCCAATGCAAAGAAACTAAGAACCTTGAGAAAGGGTTTGACAAAATGCTAATGAAAATGAACAGCTTAGAGAAGAATACAAATGAATTGATGGAGCTGAAAACACAACACAAGAACTTCAGGAAGCATACACAAATTTCAACAGCAGAACCAACCAAGCAGAAGAAAGGATATCAGAGATTGAAGATCAACTCAATGCAATAAAACGAGAAGGCAAGATTAGAGAAAAAACAATAAAAAGAAATAAACATAGCCTCCAAGAAATATGGGATTATGTAGAAAGACTAAATCTATGTTTGATAGGTGTACCTGAATGTGACAGAGAGAATGAATCCAAGCTGGAAAACACTCTTCAGGATATTATCCAGGAGAACGTCCCCAACCTAGCAAGGCAGGCCAGTATTCAAGTCCAGGAAATACAGAGAACACCATAAAGATATTCCTCAGGAAGAGCAACCCCAAGGCACATAATCGTCAGATTCACCAGGGTTGAAATGAAGGAAAAAATCCTCATGGTAGCCAGAGAGAGAGAGGCTGGGTAACCCACAAAGGGAAGCCCATCAGACTCACAGCAGATCTCTCAGCAGAAACCCTACAAGCCAGAAGAGAGTGGGGCCAATATTCGACCCCCCCTAAAGAAAAGTTTTCAACCTAGAATTTCATATCCAGCCAAACTAAGCTTCATAAGCTCAGGAGAAATACAATCCTTTACTACAAGCAATTGCTCAGAGATTTCGTCACCACCAGGCCTGCCTTATGAGAGCTCATTTAAAGAAGCACTAAACATAGAAAGAAACAACCAGTACCAGCCACTCCAAAAACATACCAAATGGTAAAGAGCATCGACACAATGAAGACACTGTATCAACTAATGGGCAAAACAACCAGCTAGCATCATAATGGCAGGATCAAATTCACACATAACAATATTAACCTTAAATGTAAATGGGCTAAATGCCCCAATCAAAAAACACAGACTAGCAAATTGGATAAAAACTCAAAACCCATCAGTGTGCTGTATCCAGGAAACCCATCTCACATGCAAACATACACATAGGCTCAAAAAAAGGGAAGGAGGAAGATTTACCAAGCAAATGGACAGCAAAAAAAAAAAAAAAAAAAAACAGGAGTTGCAAACCAAGTATATGATAAAAAACGAAATTAAACCAATAAATAACAAAAGAGGGAAAGAAGAGCATTACATAATGGTAAAAGGAACAATTCAACAAGAAGAGCTAACCATCCTAAATATATACGCACCCCATACAGGGGCACCCAGATACGAAAAGCAAGTACTTAATGACCTACAAAGAGACCTAGACTCCCACACAATAATAATGGAAGACTTTAACACTCCACTGTCAATATTAGACAGATCAACAAGACAGAAAATTAACAAGGGTATCCAGGACTTGAACTCAGATCTGGACCAAGCAAACCTAATAGACATTAATCTCCACCCCAAATCCACAGGATGTATATTCTACTCAGCACCACATCACACCTACTCTAATATTGACCACATAATTGGAAGTAAATCACTTCTCAGCAAATGCAAAAGAACAGAAATCATAACAAACAGTCTCTCAGACCACGGTGCAATCAAATTAGAACTCAGGATTAAGAAACTAACTCAGAACTGCACAGCTTCATGGAAACGGAACAACTGGCTCTTGAATGTTGACTGGATAAACAATGAAATGAAGGCAGAAATAATGATGTTCTTTGAAGCCAATGAGAACAAAGACACAATGTTCCAGAATCTCTGGGACACATTTAAAGCAGTGTCTAGAGGAAAATTTATAGCAATAAATGTCCACATGAGAAGAAAGGAAAGATCTAAATTGACACCCTAGCATCCAAATTGAAAGAGCTAGAGAAGCAAGATGAAAAAAACTCAAAAGCTAGCAGAAGAAATAACTAACATCAAAGCAGAATGGAAGGAGATAGAGACACAAAAATCCCTTCAAAAAATTAATAAATCCAGGAACTGATTTTTTGAAAAGATCAATAAAATAGAACACTAGCCAGATTAATAAAAAAGAAAAGAGAGAAGAATCAAATAGATGCAATAAAAAACGATAAAGGAGCTATCAGCACAGATTCCACAGAAATACAAACTATCATCAGAGATTACTACAAAAAACTCTATGCACATAAATGAGTAAATCTGGAAGAAATGGATAAATTCTTGGACACTGTGTCCACTCCCAAGCCTAAACCAGGAAGAAGTCGAAATCCTGAATAGACCAATAATAAGGGCTGAAGTGGAGACAACAATTAATACCCTACTAACCAAAAAAAGCCCAAGATGGGTTTACAGATGAATTCTACCAGACATAAAAAGGGGAGCTGGTACCACTCCTTCTGAAACTATTCCAAACAATCCAAAAAGAGGGAATC
>CAUYLG010043126.1:0-82120 GCA_963573385.1 Cacajao melanocephalus
CAGGAAGGCCCCTCGCTTCCTGAGGCGCTGCTTGAGCTGGGACACTCGCCTCACCTTCTCTGGCCCTGGCACTGAGATTAACGCCATCAACCACCCCCCACTGGCTCTCAGGCCTTCAGACTCAGACCGCACTGCACCACCAACTCCCCTGGGTCCCAGGTGGGACCTCTTGGCCTCCGTAGTCACCTGCACCCAGGCTTCACAGCAATCTCATACTGAGCGCGTGTGAATGTCCCACTGCCTCTGTTTCTCTGATGGCCCCTGTCACACAGATGGTCACACACAGAAACACATTAGACACAAGCTTATGCCCAGGCTCTGCACACACGGACATTTCCTCGCTCTGCCAGCCAAGAGGGCCTGGAATCCACCACAGCCAGGCAGCAGGCAGCCCGGGGCCAGGTCTGTGTCTGACGGGACCCTCCAGCAAAAGGCCCCGGGCTCCTTGGAGAAACGGCTGAATCTGGGGCTGAGGCAGGAAACATACAGGATGAGCCTGGAGCTTCTTCTCATCCCAGAAAATAAGGACGCGCTCACAACCAAAGGGGCAGGGCACAGGCCGAATGGAAGAGCTGCCACCGCCCAAGACAGAGCAGCATGAGCTGCAGAATGAGGAGGGCTGGACGCCAGCTGCAATCCGACAAGAGCGCCGTGAGTCGGTGCTGATGGAGACCGACGACTGAGCAGATGAATCTCCAAGCAGAAGGATTCGGAAGGATTCACGCAGACACTCTGCCCCCAAGGAGGGCACCGCCACTCCCCGCCCCCGCCCTGTGTGATCTCTGCACTGTGACTTTCCTTCAAAGAGTGCGGGACTGACATGGCAGGTAGAGGGGTGGGTGGTAACATCACCTAGGAGAAAGCTGACAGCGTGACCTCAGCCAGGGAGAGAGGGCAGCGTCGACGCGGACAGCTGCGTTGAGAGCATGCGCCCTGGGTGGGTGTGTGGCCAGCGGCGCTCTGCTCTGCCCCTGTGCTCTTCCTCCAAAAACCCATAACTCCAGTCTAATCATGAGAAAAACAGCAGACAAATCCCAATAAAGGGAGGTTCTGCAAAATCATCCTGACCCGTTCTCCCCAAAAACTGCCAAAGTCACCAAGGTCTGAGAAACTATGGCTGCCAAGAGGGCCTGAGGAGGAGCCGCGCCTACCACATGGAAGGGCATGTCCTGGACGTCCGGGCAGGGAAAGGCCTGGAGGTAAAATCTCAGGAAATCTCAGTCACGTATGAGCTTCAGCTCGTACCAGCGTATCCCTGTTGGTTCCTCAACTGGATCAAATGTGCCAGACGCTGGGAGGTGCTCATGATAGCGCTTGGGCTATGTGGCATTTTTCTGTACAATCTTCACAATTTCTCTGTGAATCTAAAACCGTTCTAAAAACTAAGCCTACTTTTAAAAAAAGGCATGCACTTTACTACATGGAAATTATACCTCGATAAAGTTGGTTGTAAATGGTTTTTAGAATGTGGTATCCTGTTCTTTGGAGCTTTCACCTCCCAAAATAGAAAAATAATAAAGAAAAACCGTGCACCTGCAATCAGGAGTTGTGAATATCACTACCAAGGAGGGAGCTGGGATACGGCAGTGGAGAAGTTTGTGGCGCTGCCCTGCCGGAATCTGGGAGTAGCGTCTCTGAAGCCTGCGCTCTCTACCCCGTGAGGCCTCAGTGTCTGCACCCACAGAGGGAGAAAGAGTCCCCGCCTAATTACAAAAGAGGACTCAGCCCAGAGCTGGGACGGCAGCACCCCTGGAGTCCAGCAGAACCCACATCGGGGCATCATAAAGGCATTTATTTTCTTGGAGGAAGCATTGAGATTAAGCATCCCAGCCCCCGGCCGCAGTCACGGACCATGAGCCGGGCAATCGTCATTCCCAGTTTCACCAGGTTTCTACGAAACGGGCCCCGTGGCCAAGCGGGCACTGAGGCTGCATCATAAGAAGGGCGTGCAGCCCCCAGCCCGGCCTCTCCCAGCCCCCAAAACACACTGTATGTCGAGCATAATGGGTTCCAGGGAATTTATTTTGCCAATTTTAGAACCCACCATAAAGAAGAAATATGAGAGAATTTTATGAGGTGTACTGTATATCTTTAATACCCGTATTTTTTCTCGAAATGCTGAGGATATCAATTACATTTATGGCTTTATGAGGAGATGCTCCAACCCCTCAGATGGCAAAGTGCATCTTAACAGAAAGTAAACAGTGGTGGGCACCACCCCCAGGCCCAGGGGCTGTGAGGCCGGATGGTGATTGAGGAATGGGCTCCAGATGAACCCACGTCTACGGTCTGGGGGAAGTGGTGTGTGGGGGCGTGGACATGTGTGTGCACATGTGTGGGTGTGCACGTCCACTGTTGCTTTATCAGTTCCTCACAGAGGAGGTCCCGGGGAGGGACCCTTGGAAATGGAGCACAGCCACCAGCACCCAGCAAGGGACAGAGCATGGCTCTCCCCCGGGAGCCAGCTCCAGGCCACAGCCTGACCGCCAGCCACTAAACAAGGCCCTGCAGCTGTAAGAACTCTGACCTGGGCTCTGGTGCCCCCGTCCTCCAGATAGGCTCACTAAGACCCAAGGAGCAGTGGCCTTTCTGGGCCATGCGCCCTAGACAAGAGGAGAGCCTGCACGCTGTATGTGGATGTGCACGCACACACAGGCGCACAATCACCCATAATCATACCCACACGCACACACTCAGGCACAGATTTGCACACACACACTCAAAGGCACAGGTGCCCACAGCCTTGGTGGATCTCGCTCCTTGTGACTAAATGTACCCCTGGGAACAAGCCGCCCTGGCCCCTGCCCACTGCTGGGAGGGAGGGAGGCCAGGACCCCGGAGAGCAGGCCCTTCCCAGCAGGCCAGGGCTGCGCCCCGGGGTGGCCTGCGAGGGGCCCCAGTGCTGCGCTGCTTAACATTATTTACGGTTCCGACGTGCACGTTTGTTTAAAATCTGCTGCAGAATTCATCCTCTGTGCCACTTACGCAGCCGTTATCGGCCATCGCAAAAGTGCCGAAGAGAGAGTCATAAACGGCAGTGATTTATGAGGCAGCGGAACACAGGGACAAACGAGAGAAAATTAAATCCTTCACCTGTGCGGTCATTTACCGACTCAGCTCGCTCACAGGCCACGCAGGTGGATGGTGACCCAGGGCGCCTGCAAGCTCTGTCTTGTGCTGGGCCTGGCATCGTCCCACCAGACGCGGCTCCCTCTCCGCCCCAGGGTCCCCCTCCTCCCTGCTGGCCGGGGGTGGGATCAGCCTAGACCCAGCCTCACGGCCTTGGTGTCCCGGCGCGCCTCCAGTGTGCTGTGCGATCTTTGTGACATCCCTCCCCTCTCTGGGCCTCAGTTTGCCCCTCTGAACCAAAGAGGGACGTGCACAGATGGACTCCAGGGACTGTGCTAGTCAAGGGCAAGGTAGAGGCACCCACTCCCCACCCCACCCTGTGGCGCCCTCCCTCGCTGCCCCACGCCCCAGCCTGGCCTGCAGGTGGCCCGGGGTCTTCCCTGCCTGGTTGTCCTGCTGTGTCCTCACCTAGCAATCCTGTGCTGCTCTGCAGTCCTCTCTGCTGCTGGACATGACCCCACTCTGAGCCAGAGAGGAGCTGGGACTGTCCCAGCCCCAGCCCCACCCTTCCCTGCACCGAGACCCTCCATCCCCCGCCGTCCTGCCCACCCTGTCCTGAGGATACCCAGGCTGCCCCCTCTGCTGTAGAAAGGCTGCCTGTTCCGGGCAGGACATGCTGGCCTCGCAGAGCCTCTCAGGAAGAAGCTGGACCAGGTCAGGTGTTCACACGAGGGCAGGGGGAGGTCGGGTGTTCGCACCAGGGCAGGGGGAGGTCGGGTGTTCACACCAGGGCAGGGGGAGGTCGGGTATTCACACCAGGGCAGGGGGAGGTCAGGTATTCATACCAGGGCAGTGGGAGGGCCTCACATACTGAAATCAGGGGCAGGGACCAAGCTCTGGCACCACCCTCACTGCCCGCCCTTGGGTGAGGCCTGTCCCCACCCTGGGCCTCAGTTTCCCCAGCTGGACAAAGAACATATGTCTGAGGTCAATTGTAGCTCTGAGGCCCTGGGGGTCTCTGGCCTGAGGCCCCCTGCTGAGGGTCACCCGCTACAATGCTGCAGACCCCAACTCAGAGCCCCTTGAGGAATCAGCACTCCCCTCCATCTCATTCTCGATTTCTTCCCAGCATAATTGAAAAATCAATATGTTGCAGCATTTCTGTGCAAACCACAAATACAATTATTTCCAATCACAAAGGGAATGATCCTACAGCGACTGCAGCTGCTCCACCAGGAGTCCCAGCTGAGGCTCGCTCGGGGGCCGGGGGCCAGGGCCGGGTGAGGCCCACCATGCCTGTGCCCAGACACCAGCTCTGGGAGCTGCCACGAAGGGTGCCCCTCATGCCAGGGACACCCCGGCACGGTTTCACTCAAGTCTTCCCTTCCGTGACTTCCAACTGTACAGTGCCCGGCCTCATAAGTCACGGAGCTTCATGGACAACATGAAAAGTTCATTAATTGTAAGCATAGTTACACACAGCCACACCTTACCTGTCATCAAATAGGTCTTGCGTTGAAACTGATTACATTTTTATCAGCTGGGCCTCGGGAGCCGCTGTGCAGACCTGGGCGGTGGACCGTCCTCTGCAATGAGAGTCATTTGGCTTTTATGGGTTTGTTCAATTTCACCCAAGGGACAGATGGGACAACGAAAGGGGAGAGGCACCCGTCCTTCAGGTGGGGAACGAGGCGAGACCCGTCCTCCAGGCCCAGCAGTGGACCTGGTCAGCCCCGCCTGCCCAGCCCTGCCCAACGTAGCACCAGGCTCTGCCACCCCTGCACTGGAACCAAGGCCCTCAGGACAGGCGTGCCCATAGGTGGGACCCATCTGAGCCGTGTTGTCCCCAACTTGGAATGAGCCCAGCCCTCATGTCACCGCAGGTGCAGCTTGTCCCCGGCATGCAGCTGGCCCCCTCCCCAGGGGGCTGGGGTGTGCCTCCCCTGCCAGCTGACACCCCCCTCACGTCTCCATGTGGGGGTCATGCAGCTAAGTGGGGACCACCTTAGCATCTGACTCCCAGAGCCGGTCCCTGCCCTTGAAGGAGAACAGTGATGGGGTGCAGGAAGCAGGAGCCCAGAGTCCCAGCCCGGGCCTCTGCCCTCCCCCTAGCAGAGGGAGGAGGAGGCAGGGCTCAGAAGCAGGAGCTCCTGAAGCCTTCAGTGAGCCCCGGGCTCTCACCTGCTCCCCAGGTCAGCTCCTCCTCCGCCCCAGGGTCGGGAGCCCTGACACCCGGGATGCCGCTTTCCTTCCAGTGTACACGGGCTGGGGTGGGTGCACCTTTCCCGGAGACCTCTCTCTGCTCCCCAAGGCAGAGCAGCAGGGGAACATCCCAGCAGGAGAGAGGGTCCCTGGCTCAACCCCTCTTGCCTGAGCAGCCCCGAGCCTACCTTCTTTGAGAAGCATCTGAGCTCCCCGCCCCAGGCCTCACACCTTCCCTTCTGGTCTTGGTCCACAGCAGTGGGGACTGCTCACCAGTGTAACCGCCTGGCATCACCACCACCCCGCTTAGGGATAACACCTCTCCTCTCACCCCATTGGGGAGGAAGCGCCTTTTCCCCACCAGCATCCCCCAGGGCCTCAGTGCAGACCTGGTCAACCCAAACAGCATCTGTCCAGGCCCCCGACTCCCTTCCTTCTTGTTACTCCACTGATGTTTTCCCCACATAGCAAAGGCAAAGCCCACACCGTGGTCCAGGTCATGTGTGTCTTTCCCTCAAGACCAGCACTGTCCACAGTAATAAAAACGTTCTGTATCTGCACTGTCCAATGTGCCAGCCACTAGCCACCATGGCTACTGAGCACTCAAAATGCCATTGCAACCGCAGACCTGGATTTTTAAGATTGTACTCAATAGCCTTATTGAAGTATAACTAACATAGAATAAGCTGTACATAATTAAAGTGTGCAACTTGATGAGTTTTAACACACATATACACCAGCAAAACCATCACAAAAGTAAAAACCGTTCCCATCTGTTAGAGACAGAATGCTTGTTCCCAGGTGTTGAAAGGAAAAATTAGCATTCAGACAAAAAGTTTTCTCAGCAAGGCAATTTTGCTTTATGCAGAAAGGATGCTTCTGTTAGCCATTCTGGCACAAGAGCACAAAGGAAAGGCAGGCATATATATTCTTTATGCATTGGGTTCTTACTGCTATGTCTGATCTCTGTTGGTTGGGGTCAGACTTCACAATCTAAAACTGAACCTGGTTGGCTAACAATTAACTTTTCTAGATAGGTGAAGGCAGTGGAGAACAAACAAAAAGAGGAAGTCTAGATGAGGAAGGGGCATAGGCTGCGAGCTGGGACATGCCTGTGAGCACGTCCAGCACAGATATCTGGGTTAAAGTACGAGGACATAGAATGTACTATGTGCCTGTGAGCACATCTAACAGCTACATAGGATGGGGCTTCACAAAGAGTTATTAGCAAAAGGCAAGAAGGCTTTGAAGAAAGTCTTTAAGACAAACGATTGTTTCTGACATTTGTTATTACTATTTAGCACAAAGGGAAACTTTGAGGAGAAACTTTCTACTTTCTACACCATCACACCAAAAACCTTCTTCGTGCCACTTTGAGATCCTGCCCTCTTCTTCCAGTCCTCAAGCAACCACTGTTCTATTTTCCACCATTATAGATAGGTCTACATTTTCAAGAATTACATACATATTCTTTATAAAATCATGAATACATTTTATTTTTGTCTAGCCCCTTGCTCAGCATATTACTTGCCATTTATCCAAGTCATCGTGCACATCAATAGTTCGTCACTTTTTGTTGTCAAATACCAGCCATTGTGTGGACACAAGCCTTTCATTTATCCACCCAACTGTTGATGGACATTTGGGTTGTGCCTAGTTTGGGGCTGTTACAAATAAAGCTGCTGTGAGCATGCGTGTCCAACTCTGTGTGGGCTATATTTTCTTTTCTCTTGAAGTGGGAGGGCTGGATCATATGGTACACATATGTTTAATGATTGAAGAAACTGACAAATTGCTTTCTAAAGCAGCTGCGCCATTTTACATGCCCCACTTCCCCCAGCAGCACACCTGAGTTCCAGTTCCTCCGTATCATCTCCAGTGCTTGGAACGTCCATCTTTTTAATGCTCGCCATTCTATTAGGTGTGTGCTGTTCTCGCACTGTGGGTTTCATTTCCGCTTGAATGACTACATTGAGCAGCTTCACATGCTCATTTGTGCTCTGCATATTATTATTGATTATGTGGTATTTTCTTCCTTGCATTTGGTAGAATTCATCAGTAAAGCCACCTGGGCATGGAGTTTTCTTTGAAGAAAGACTTTTAACTACAAATGCAATTTCTTTAATAGGTATAGGGCTGTGTGGTTATCCACGTCATCCTGCACATGCTTTGGTAATTTGTGTCTTTCAGGGAATTTGTCCATTTTGAGTAGTCAAATTTATTGACGTAAAGTTGTTGATAATATTCCCTTCTCATCCCTGAATATCAGTAGCATGAGTTCTGATGTAACCGCCTTCATTCCTGATACTGATCATTCTGTCTTCTCTCTCTTTTTACTGGCCACCCTAGCTAAAGGTCTGTTCATTTTTTCAATCATCTCGAAGAACCAGTTTTTTGTTTCATTGATTTTCTCTACTGTTTTTCTGTTTACTATTTCATTGATTTCATTGTTATCAGATAAAACTCTTTATGACTTGGATCCTTTTATATTTTTTGGACTTGTTTTATGGCCCAGAATATTGTCTATCTTAGTAAATGTGTTCCGTGTGTACTTGAAAAGAATGGGGATTCTGTTGTTGGGTGGAGTATTTTATAAATGTCAATTGAATCGGCTCTTGAAGTCTTCTATGCCATTACTGATTTTCTGTCAATTTGTCCTAACAGTTATGGAAAGAGGGGTATTAAAATTTCTGGCTGTAATTATATGTGTCTAATTCTCCTTGTAGTTCTATTAGTGTTTGTTTCATTTGTTTTGAGGCTCTCTCAGGTGCATAAACCTTTAGAATTGTTATGTTCTGATGAATTGACTCCTGTATCATTACAAAGTGGTTTTCTTTATTTCTGGTAATATTCTGCAATCTACTTTGTTGATGTTAGTATAGCCACTTCAGGGTTCTTTTAGTTAGTGTCTGTGTGGTATATCTTTTCCCATTCCTTTCCTTGCAGCTTATTTGTATCTTCACCTTTATTGAGATTGTGCCTCTGGACTGTGGAACTCACCAGTGCATCTCAGATCCCCCACCTTAGGTGGGACAGGATGGCTGGAGGGGGCTGGAGGTGGGTGTTTCCCTTCTGTCAGGTCAATCAAACATGGATAAAACTCCAGAAGGATAGGTTTTAGTTACTTTCTCTGGAAGCAGACCCTTATTAAGAACAGATGGTCTGGTATATTTCAAAATGTCTTCTTCTCCCCGTCTCCCTGATGGAAGCACAAAGGGATTTTCCTTCAGTAGTCACTGGGTGAACCTAGAGGAAAAACCTGAGAGGAAAAACACAAAAGCTGGGGGAAGGGGGCCTATGACTTGGTCCCTCCGGAGTGTTTAACTCCAGGCTTACACTGGACCTCTGGCAATTTGTTGATTACGGTGATTACAGTTTAGGGTTCCTTGTCCCAGCACTGCTTCCTGCAGAGGCTTCTGCTCCAGTAAGTTTCTCTGTATTTTCTGTTTGTCTATCCAATTTGAGGGACAGCAGTTTGCCCTGAGACCTCACTTCTCTTAAGGATGTAAGAAGAGTTGCATTTGCGGTTTGTTCAGCTTTCTACGTGTAATTAGAATGGAGAGATGACTTCCAAGCTGTTTACATGCCAGGCCAGAAACCAAGTGTCCTGTATCTTTATATTTAATGTGTGTTTCTTACAGGCAGCATATAGTTGGGCTTTGCTTTTGAATTCTGTTTGCCATTCTGTAGACTGTTTACATTTAATGTATTATTGGTAGGCTGAAGTCTACTACTTTGCTACTTATTTTCTATTTGTCCCGTTTTTCCCTTTTTCATCCTTTCCTGCTATCTTTGGATTCGTGAAATATTTCTTACAATTCTGTTTTATGTGTTTTATTGGCTTGTTAGTTATTTCTCTTTGTTTTGTCATTTACTGGTTGCTTTATGGCTCATAGTACATATTTTTAACTTATTGCAGGCTGCCTTCAGGTGCTATTATACTACTTCACATGCAAGACAAGAACATTTTAATAGCGTCTTTTCATTCCTCCTCTTTAAAAATTTGTGCTATTGTCATGCATTTTGACTTTATATATGTCATAAACCTCATACTACACTATTGTTCTTGTTTAAATAATTATCATTTATATAAATTTAAATAATAAAAATTAAAGTCTTATATATTTACCTCTAAAGTATCAGTCCCAGGACTTTTCATCCCTTTCTGTAGATCATAATTCCACCTGGTATCACCTTCCTACTGCCTGACAGAGTTTCCTTAAAACATCTTGCAATGCAGGTCCTCTGGTCAGAAATTCTTTCAGCTTTTGCATACTTGTAAAAGTCTTTGTTGCGCCTTTGCACTTGACAGATATTTTTACTGATCACAGAATTCTAGGCTGAAAGGCATTTTTTTCTTCAGAGCTGTAAAGATGTTGATCCACCTTCTTCTGACTTACATTGCTTCCCACAAGAAGTCTGCTGTTATTCTCACTTTTGTGCAGTATACACATCTTGCCTTTTATTTTCTGGCCACAAGCAAGAAATTTTAAGGTTCTCTATCACTACTTTTGAGCCATTTGATTATAACACTATTTAGTGTCGTTTTTTTCATGTTGCTTATACTTGGTCTTTTATGAGTTTCTTGAATCTATGGGTTTATAGTTTTCATATGTGGAAAATATTAGGCCATTATTTCTTCAAGTATTTTTTTTTTCTGTTCCCAACCCTCTCTTCTCCTTCACATAATTTAATTAAACAGATTAGGCCACTTTTGACATTTTCCCAAAGTTAAAAGATATTCTGTTAACTTTTTAAATAATATTGTCTTCCTGTGTTTCATTTTGGATTATTTCTACTGCTATGTCTTTACGTGTGATCATCTTTTCTTCTTCAATGTCTAATCTGACAGTAATTCCATCCAGTGTGTTTTTTTATCTTACACATTGTAGTTTTTTAACTCTAGAAGTTTGATGTGGGTCTTTGTTATAACTCCCATGTGCCTAACATTTTCAACATATGGAACAGTCATAACTATTTTCATGCTCTCACCTGCTCATTCTAACATCTGTGTCAGCCCTGGGCTGGCTTTGCTGATTTATCTCCTTTTTTTTTTTTTTTTTTTTTTTGACAAAGTCTTGCTCTGTCACCCAGGCTGGAGTGCAGTGGTGCAGTCTTGGCTCACTGCAACCTTTGCCTCGTGGGTTCAAGCGATTCTCCTGCTTCAGCCTCCTGAGTAGCTGGGACTACAGGCACACGCCACCACAGCTAGCTAATTTTTGTATTT
Organism: Cacajao melanocephalus; assembly: GCA_963573385.1. Lineage (NCBI taxonomy): Eukaryota > Metazoa > Chordata > Mammalia > Primates > Pitheciidae > Cacajao > Cacajao melanocephalus. Next base: position 10,499 of record CAUYLG010043126.1, read on the forward strand.
TTAGCACAGATGGCATTTCACCATGTTGGTCAAGCTGGTCTCGAACTCCTGACCTCGTGATCCACCCACCTTGGCCTCCCAAAGTGCTGGGATTACAGGCATGAGCCACCACACCTGGCCTTATTTCCTTATTATGGGTTTCATTTTCTTGCTTCCTAATTTTTTTATTGGACTCCAGACATCGTGAATTTTATATTGTTAGGTGTTGGATCCTTGAGCTTTTCCTGAGATTCAGTTAAGTCATTTGGAAACAGTTTGATTTTTCAGGGTCTTATTTTAAGGTAGTCCAGGAAGAATTGGAGCAGTGCTCAGCCTAGGGCAAATTATTTCCCACTACTGCAGCAAGGCATTCTACCAATGCCCCAGAAATTATGAGGTTTTCCAGCCTCACTATTAGGAACAGGCACTATTCCTGGCCCTGTGTGAACACCAGGCCTTGTTAGTTCTGAGCCTTTTCCATGGTTCTTTCCTGACCCAGGTAGTTTCGTCATACTCAGAGGATGCCCAGTCCTCAACTGAATCCTCAAAGGGACCCTCTGTGGATCTCAGAGTTCTCTCTGTTCAGCTCTCTCCTCTGCAGCACTCTGTCCTGTAAATTCTTACCACCTTGGTCTCCTTCTCAACTCCGGGAGTCACCTGGCTCTGCCTGGATTCCCGCTTCCCACTCCATGGCATGGTCATTCTCTCCGGCAGTAAGATAAGACAGCCGTGCAGTTCATCTGATTTGTTTCTAGCCTCTTACCATACTTCATTGCCTTCGGTGCCTTGAGAATGATTTTTTACATATTTTTGCCCATTTCTTGCTTATTGCAGTGAGAGGATAAATCCAATTCACATTACTCCATCTTGGCTAGAAGCGGAAGTCCCAATTGTATTTAACTGTATTTAACTTTAATCTCAGTAACTAATGGCTAGTGCTGCCAAACTGAGCAGCACAGCTCAAGACCGTGGGCTCTGTGGGGACAGGCGCCATGCGGGCCCGGCTCCCTCCAGGTGCCCCAGCCACGGGCGCAGCCTGGAAGCTCAAGGATATTTGTTTAGTGAATATGCACAGGGCAAGTGTAATGAGCACCACCCCTGGCCTGGGAGAGGATGAGAGAGCTCTGGGAAGGTTGTCCCCAAAGTCCTCCCCTCCCAGGCACTATAGCCAGGGTCCTTCAGGCCATGATCCCTTCTACTGGGAGAGTTCTCCAAGACCGGGGTTGCCCACCATCCCTTGTAGCCAGGGAGGCTCTGCCACCTCTTGCCACCTACCTCCCATCACTGCCCTTCCCAAGAGAGCTCTCATGTCCCAATGCTCCCTAGCCTCCCAGAGCCCAGACCCCAGAATCCCTCACCATGCTTGGATCCAGTGTCCCTGCATTTTAAGCCCAGACCAGTGAGACCCAGCCTGGTGGTGGTCCTGCCCTTTACGATTTAAGAAGAAAGACCTCAGGAAGGCTGGAGGTACCAAATCAAAAATGAAAACAGGATTTGAATGGACATTTCTCCAAAGAAGATACACAAATGGCCAATAAGCATGTGAAAACATGCTCAGCATCACTGGTCGTTGGGGAAACGCAGATCAAAACCACAGCGAGATACGCTTCGTACCCCCTAGGATGGCTACAGCTAAAAGAAGTGTGAGTGAGGGCGTGGGGAAATGGCAACTCTCACGGATTGCTGGTATGGGTGTAAAATGGTGCGGTCATTGCGGAAAACAGTTTGGCAGTTCTTCAAAAGGTTGAATATGCCATACGACCCAGCAATTCTACTCCTAGTCACAGAACCAAAAGAATAGAAGGCAAGGTCTTGGAGAGATATTAGTACACCCATGCACACAGCAGCATTTGTCACAATAGCCAGAAGGTAGAAGCAACCCAAGAGTTCATTAACAGACAAAGGATAAACACAGTGTGATCCACTCATACCATGGAATACTATTCAGCCCTGAAAAGGAAGGAAATTCTGACATGTGCTGTGACACAGCTGAGCCTTAAAGACATGCTGAGTTAAATAAGCCAGATATAAAAGGGTAAATATTGTATGATTCCACTCATACGAGGTTCCTAGAGGAGGCGAAGTCATAAAGACAGAAAGTAGAATAAAGGTGACCTCTTGGGGCTGAGGGGAGGAAGAAGAGAGAGCTGTTATTTAATGGGGAGAGTTGTTATTTAATGGTGGTAGAGTTGTTATTAATGGGGAGAGTTGTTGGGGAAGAGAAAAACCTTTGGATATAGATAGAGGTGATGGTTGTACAACGGCAAGAGTGTATTCAGGGCCACTGAACTGTAGACTTACAAATGATCACAGTGATAAAGATTAGGTATATTTTACTACAATAGGGAAAAGGCTGGAGGCACTCTCCAGCCATGCGAGGTTCCTTGGCCGCCCAGTCACGGAGGTGTCAGAGTGGGGTCAATATTCCAGCCCCCAAAATTGGGCAGGAGGGAAGGGGGCCTTCTCATTCCTTTCATGAATCTCCCCAGCCCTGGCTAAGGGCATCTGTCTTCTCAACAGCATAAATCTCACAGATTAAGTGGAAACAGCAGCTGTCCAAGGCTAATCGTGTCCTGAGCATCCATATTTTAGGGGCATAATCAGAGGCGAGTTCTTGGCTGAGCAGGAACAGAGGGTGCGTCCAGCCTGGGGTCAGTGAAGGGGGTCGGGAAAGACAGGAGGGCCCAGCACCCTTTCCTCCACAGTCGGCTCTGGTTGGATTTATGGCTTTTTATGAAACAAAGCCACTCCCTCTGCTCAGCCTCACTCCTGCCGCCTCCCACCTCCTCCTGCTTCCCAGACCCGAGCTCTGCTCCAGTTTCCCACCTGCACCACTGAGGGTAACTTTTGCCCCCGGGGCCCCTCAGTGCTGACCCTCTCATCCCTTCTCCCACCCACCCTCAGCAGTGGTGGAAACAGCTTCCCTCTTCCCTAGGTCAGGCCAAATTTGCCCAAATTTAGGGCTGGCCAGTGGGCCCCCTGGTCACAGCTGACATTCCTGCTGAAGGAACCAACGTACACAGACAGATACAGACACACACTCACACATGCACCCACAGACACATGTGGGCACATACACAGACATGGATACACACACTCATGTGCGCACCCACACACACAGTTACAGAGATGCACACACACACACGCGGACACACATGCAGGCATACACAGAGGTATACACAGACACACACACACACGGAGATAGAGACACACACAGAAACACTCACACGAAGATACACACAGGCACACATCCACATGTGCGCACACACAGCAGCAGACCTGGGCATCCAAGTGCCTCTTGCAGCCAGACACGGCATCTGTGCCCACGGTGTCCTTTGGAGAGGCTGTTCCAGAATCCCCCAGAGCTCCAGCCCCTCATAAGCCCTCCGAGGGATGCGCCAGCACACCAGGGCCTGCCTCCTGCTCACCAACGTGGGGAGCCCCAGGGGATGCCTGAATTAAGTCTAAAATTGCCTGTCTGGGAGCCTCCTCTGGGTTCAGTGACCCCAACTGTGCTAAGGACCCTCTCCTCAGAGCCCCCTCAGCTCCCGGAGGCCACCTCAGCTGTACCACCCAACCAGGCTCAGGCCCAATGGGGCCGTGGACGGGGTGGGCTTCCACGCCCCTCCAAGAGCAGCTCTGCACAGATGGACCTGCGTGTATCCTGGCAGTCCCTTCCATCTGCCCCTGCTCCTCTCCCTTCTCGCCCCCTCCTCCTGGACCCCATCTCACCTCAGGCAGCCAGTTGACCCCTGCTGGTAGCCTTCCCACAGCCTCCTTCACTGCGTCTTGGTTTTCTCTTTTTTTAGACGGAGTCTTGCTCTGTCGCCCAGGCTGCAGTGCAGTGGCTGATCTTGGCTCACTGCAACCTCCACCTCCCGGGTTCAAGAGATTCTCCTGCCTCAGCCTCCCAAGTAGCTGGGATTACAGATGTGTGCCACCATGCCCAGCTAATATTTTCTATTTTTAGTAGAGACTGGCTTTCGCCATCTTGGCCAGGCTGTTCTCAAACTCCTGACCTCATGATCCACCTGCCTCAGCCTCCCAAAGTGCTGGGATGACTAGGCGTGAGCCACTGCGCCCGGCCTACATCTTGGTTTGTAAAATATTGAATTCATTGCCAATGTTTCTCAACAGATCTCGGATGAAGGCCCAGCTTTCTGGCTTCTCGGGGTGTACTGGAGTCCCAGCCTGGCTCCTGAAGAGCAGCTGTCAGCTGGCACCCAGGGAAGCTCAGGCCTCGGCCCCACCCTCCACTCCCTCAGCCCCCGCTTGGTTTCCACAGCAACCGACTTCACCGTGAGACCCCAGGACCAGGCCAGAGGAGGGCACAGGCAGCCCGGCTCCATCTCCGTCAGAACTCCGCCGGCCAGCGGGACTTTCTCTCCTCCAGTGCTGGAGAACGTGGGAGCATTGGGATGCCAGTGCCATGACAGCAGCTGCAGCCAAGGGCAGCCATGCCCACCATCCACGGAGGTGCCAGGCCGAGGGGTGCCTAGGCCTACTGAGGGGGTGATGCCAGCGAGTGTGCCCACAGCAGAGGGCCTGCCCTGGACTGAACTTCCAGCCTGAGTCAGGGAAGAGCCTGCTCAGACAGCTGCAGCTGTAGGGCTGCTGGAAGGAGGGGGTTTCAGGGCACACGGTGGCCCGGGAGAGGCTGTGGGGTAGGAAAGGAAACGGTGCACTGTGGGTGAAGCAGGCCAGACCTACTTCCCAGAGGCAGGTTCACTCCTAGTGATGTCATCACGCCGTTTCTAGAACGGAAGCCCTGAGGCTGTCACCAGGTTCCCTGACTGGTGGGTGGTGCTGCTGGGCTTCAGACCCCTTCTCTGCAACACAAGGTGATGGTCAGGGCCCCCTAGAAGTCAGGGGGCAGGAGGAGGAGGCCCCAGGGGCAGGAGGAGGAGGCCCCGGAGGTAGGAACCTGCTCTATCCTTCAAGACCCTCCGCTTCTCCCCTGCTGCAGAAGAGCAGGTGGGGCCGGGTGTCTCCTCAGGACACCGCACTCTGGCCTCTCCTGACTGCCCGGCTCTGCGGCCACAGGCACTCGCTGGCCAGGAGGTGGGAGCAGCAGCCTTCGTGAGGGCAGGGAGTGAATGCCAGCAGCCTTGGTGGCTGAGAGCACCCAAGAGGGACAGTGGGCCCAGGGTGTGTCTAAAGGGAGTTTCATGCCCTGGACACTTTTTCAAGAGCCAGAATTCTGAGGTCCCGGGACGCTCAAGCCCCACCACTCTTAGGTTGCCAAACAGAGCCAAGACAGGCAGTGGGGGCTGCAGAAGCCCAGGTGTGGGTCCCAGGCACAGCTGCACCAGCCCACCTCCTCCCTCTCCCCTCCCTCCTCTCCCTCCACCTTTGTCCCTCCGGCTCCCCGGGAGGCAGCGCACGATGGGGCCCTGAGACCCCCAAGACAGAGGTCACTGGGTGTGTCACAGAGACCACCCTCCGGGGAACTCAACAATGGGGACAGGCTTGACGGTGTCTGTGAGGGAGACAGAGTTTGGTCTTCATCAGAAAAGGAGGCGAGAAGAGAAGAAAGGAGTGGAGGCTGCAGGCGCCACAGCAGCTGGAAACGCCGTGGACAAAGGGTGGGTGGCAGGCGCGAGACCTCAACAGGCAGTGGGAGACCCCACCCCACCCCACGCTCCCCACACGCCCATCTGTAGGCCCCAGCCCAGCAGGCCCCAGGGCAGCTGTCTGGAAGAAGCAAGATGAAGTCTGGGGAGGGCGGTCCTCAGCCACAGGCTCCCCCAGCAGTCTGGAGCGACTTCCCAGAGGCCCCAGGGAGCGCTGCGGATGAATGGATGGTGATAGAGGAATGAATGAATGAGAGGGTGAGTGGGCATATGAGCTCCTGACCACACAGAGGCCGGACGCGCCCTCAGGATCGCTGGCCCAATCCCTCATGCAGGGCAGGGTCCCTAACCCTCACTGCCCCAGGTGGGGATGTCTGCTGGGCCTCCCCCCTCCCTCCCACTTCTCACCTCCTCTCTCTCCCCTCTCTCCTCTCCCTCCACCTTTGCCAGGCGTTCTCACCTCCTCACTTGGAAGTCCTGCGAACACCACCCTCTGACACCCCCTCTGCAGCACCGTGACCCCGGCTGCCCTTGGCCACCCCCACCAGACAGGCCCTCAGGGATCAGCCCAGGCCTCTGGGTCTCCTGGGCCCACCAGGCCACGGCAGGACCATGCAGGACCCAGGGCTCAGGGATGTGCTCTCCAACTGCCCAGGCAGGGGTGCTGCCCTTCACACTCCCACCCTCACCATCACCCCGCCCCCTGCAGGCCCCACCCCCACACCACAGAGCCCCATGTACCTCCTGCCCTGCCTTGCTCACCTGGTCCCTCCACGCCAAATCGGGGGGCTGTCTCTGCTGAGGGGGTCCCTGCCCAGGTGCGGCCTAAACCCAGGAGGCCTGCGTCACGGCCCCAGCCACCCTCCCCAGCAACGTCCACGGGGAAGCCTGACGCTTACAGCGTGAAAGAGGGGACTTCAGGGCCGGCCACACTGGGTCCCAAGCCAGCGCAATCTCTGTCCTGCCAGTCAAACAGGGTGGCATGTCCCATCCTACCTCTGAGCTTCAGTTTCCCCATTGAAAGCTGCAGGCAACATCCCCAGCCCGGGACTGGTGCAGGGTCCTATGAGACACTTGGTACTGGGCAGGTGCCAGGCAGGTGCACCCACAGCGAGAGGGGGCAGATCCCAGATCCCTGCCTGGACACCACAGCCCCCCAGCTCCCCACCCAGAGATCACAGGTCCCCAGCTCTCCACCTGGACACCACAGCCCCCCACCTCCCCCCTAGACACCAGAGGTTCCCAGCTCTTCACCCGGACACCACAGCCCCCCAGCTCCCAGCGGAGACACCACAGCCCCCAGCTCTCCACCTGGACACCTCAGTCCCCCAGTTCCCCACCCAGACACCACAGCACCCAGCTCTCCACCCGGACACCATAGCCCCCCAGCTCCCTACCTGGACACCACAGGTCCCCAGCTCCCTGCTTGGACACCACAGCCCTCAGCTCCCCACCTAGACACCGCAGCTCCCCAGCTTTCTGACCAGACACCGCAGCTCCCCAGCACTCTGGCAGAGCAGTCCCATGGTGGGGGTCAGAGCCTCCCAAGAGCTGTCAACAGACACAGGGTGCCCATGTGGCCAGAGACCTGACCCAGGCCCATGCAGCTTCCCCTGGATGTGAGGGGACGAGGGGGACGGGCCTCCGCTGGCCTCCATCTGTCCCACCAGGGGGAGGGTCTCATGGGCCCAAATTCGTCAGATCTACCCTTGAGCAAGTGGCTGGTTCAAAACTTTTAATTATCAAAATATATGTGTATGTCTATTTAATTTGCTTTTATGAAACTCAGATCTCAATTTAACCCGGATGGTCATCTGGCAGGTCACAGGTGGGCAGTTCCAGTCATTCATGGCCTCCCCTCATTCCTCTCTCCCACTGGCAAGGGTTGGGGTGGGCAGCTGAGGCCACCCTTCCTGGCAGGCAGGCGGGCTGAGCCAGACTAGGCCAGCACCCAGCCCCGCAGCCTGCCGGCCTGCCTACCAGCCGGTGAGGGACATTCAGCCTCAGCCTGAGCAGCGGAGAGGCCGGCCTGGGTCCCTGCGGCAGGCTGAGGCCCAAGCCTGCAGCTCTGGTGCTGGCCCTGCCCGGTCCTGGCCCCCTCGCTCTGGCCAGGTCCTCATGGGCACAACCCCTCTCCGGATAGACTTTTCTCCTGGGGTGGTGGCACAGCTGCCCCACCTCCAGGGCTGCTGGTGCGTGCCTGAGACTACCTGTGAGAAGGATTCTGCCTGGCCCTGGCAGCTGGTAGGGGCTCAGCCAATGGAGGTGACAATGACGCCAATGACGATAGCATCCTGAGGAGAAAGAGCTGGTCACTGGAGGCCCTGGGGGTCAGGTTTCTGGATCGCAGCCTAAAGAAGCGCCTTTGGAGGCAGGGAGTGCTTGCTTCACAAGCTTCCTGTGCCTGCCGCAGAGGTGGAGGAGGCCACCAGGGAGGCCTGGGGCGGGGCAGGGCAGGGCAGGCCTCCTGACACCCCGCCCTGCGCGCCTGGCCAGCCTCCCACCTCTCCTGGGCTGAGTTGTGTCTTCCCAAATTCATATGCTGAAGGCGGCCCTCAAGGTGCGACTGCATTTGGAGCCTGGGTTTTTATCCAGGTTATTAAGGGGGAATGAGGTCACTGGGGTGGGGTCCGGTGCAGTCTGACTGCGGTCCTTGTAAGAAGAGGACACTGCGATGCACTCGGAGGGAAGGTGGCGGTCCACAGGCCTAGGAGAGAGGCCTCAGGAGAAAGCAGCCCTGCCCACACCTTGACCACAGGCCTGCCCACGCCACAACCCAGCCCTGTCCATGCCATGACCCCAGCCCTGCCCACGCCTTAACCCAGACCTGTCCACGCCACAACCCAGCCCTGCCCACGCCTTAACCCAGCCCTGTCCACGCCTTGACCACAGGCCTGCCCACGCCACAACCCAGCCCTGTCCACGCCTTGACCATAGGCCTGCCCATGACTTGACCACAGGCCTGCCCATGCCTTGGCCACAGCCCTGCCCACGCCACAACCCAGCCCTGTCCACGCCTTGACCACAGCCCTGACCATGCCACGACCACAGCCCTGTCCATGCCATGACCCCAGACCTTCTCACGCCTTAACCCAGTCCTGTCCACACCATGACCACAGCCCTCCAGCCACCATGACGTGGGAGAAGCCACGTCTGCCATGTGGGTGCTGACTGCAATCCTCTGCTGTGGCCAGTTCCGCAAAATCATGCAGCACTCTCTGCAGCCTTCTGGCACCAGGAGGACACCCAGGCTCTGCAGGCCCTGCCACTGCCTGACCCCTGAGAGGGGCATGGACCAGCCCAGCCGCCAGCCCCAGCAGAGCCCAGGTGTCCCGACTCCTCCAGATCCAGACCCCTCAGAGGGCACAGTGTTTCCTCGTGAGGGAGGAGCTGGCGTCCCCCGGGGCCTGGAGGCCTGGGCAGCCACCAGAAAGCCACCCCTTCAGACACTTGTCCATTTGTCTGCTCTGTGCCTGCCACAAGTTCACTTGGCAGAGCGGGCAGCTTGGAAAATGGCCCCTCCTCTGGTGGGGAGTCCTGGTCTCCCCACCGCCTTGGGTGGGGACATGAGCCCCCATTCAGGTGTCTCCCGCTCCAGAGGTGCCCTGGGCCACCGGACGGGCCAGCTGCTCCCTGCACGCCCCCTAACCCTCTCCAGCCCCCGCCCACCTATGATACCTTGTTCTGCCCTCCTCCTCTGCAGGCCCTGTGGACTGACCCTCGGCGCCAGCGTTCATCCACAGGGCAGATTTCAGTGACATCCAAATTGCCAGGCAGGCCGCGGGGTTCCAGTAGTGTAAGCCCTGGGAGGGCCCCGAGCTGACTTTCCCTGTCTCACGCTGTCAGATTCCCGGATGCTTTCACCGAGGCTTTTGAGACCCGCAACTCTGCCACAGAACAAATTACAAATTGCAAATCAGGCAGCTGCCGCTCATTCTCCCGCAGAGCCCTTGTTAGGAGAGGGGCTGAGGTAAACATGGCAGCCTGGAAGCCTCCTGGGGCTGAATCTGGGATCCCAGCACCCCCAACCTGACCTCCCGGCTCAGGCTGCCCAGAAAGGGTGAGCAGGTCCTAGCAGGCCCCGGAGGCCCTGTCCTCCCATGGCGATGCTGCCACAGGTGACCACAGTGCAGGGAACCCCTTGTTCAGCAGTCAGCACCCCAAAGCCCTCTGCAGCCTGGAAATGCAGCTCTTCCCCAAGGCATCACGTGGCCCCCAGGACCGTTCTCCCACCCACACCGCAGGCTGCAGGACCCACATAGGGCCGGGAGCTGCTGGAGGTGCCGGGGCCTCTCCCCACCCCAAGCACATAGCCCTGGGCCACTGCTCCAGGAGGTCCCAGCTCACAGACTCGTGCTCACAGAGTCCAGAGCGGAGCCCTCTGCAGCCATCTGTCCCCTCCTCGGGGACACACACACTCACACTCACACATACACATTCACACACGCACACACAACCACACAGTCTCACACACACGCATTCACACTCACACATTCACACATGCACACACACATTCACACTGACACATACTGACACAATCACATTCACACACACACTAACATACACACAATCACACACTCACAATCACTAACATTCATTCACAGACACACACATTCACATTCATTCACACACACTAACACACTCACTCACTCACTGACACTCATACGCACTCACAGTCACACATTCTCACACACACAGTTACACACACACACATGCTCAAACGCTCAGTCACACACTCATACACACCACTCACAGACACACATTCTCACACACACTAGCACTCATGCTCATGCACACACATTCACACATGCTCACTCACGCTCACTCATTCTCACACACACACACCCATATTCACACTCACTCGTTAATGTACTCACACACGCTCAATCATGCACTCACACTAACACTGACACTCGCTCACACACGCTCACACAATCACACCCACACACGTTCACACACATGCACTCACACTCGCACACTCGCTCACACAATCACATGCTCAGACACACTTGCTCACACTCATGCTCACACACACGCTCACTCACACACATTCACACTCACACGCTCCCTCACACACTCATTCTCACACTCATGCTCACACTCACACGCTCTCACACACCCACACACACGCTCACTCACACATACAGTCACACACATTCTCACACACATGCATACTGACATTCACTTACACACACTTGCTCACACACACATTCACTCACACTCACATACACTCGCGCTCATGCACACTCACGTGCACTCACACTCAGACACACACACGCTCACTCACACACATGCACACTCACACATTCACTCACATGCACATGCACACACACACACGCTCACACACACACACGCTCACACACTCCCTCACGCTCACATTCTCACACACATATGCTCACTCACACACACACATGCATACTTGCACATTCACTTGCTAACACACTCGCTCACACACACATACATTCTCTCATACACTTACACACACACTCGCACTCATGCTCACCCACACTCAGTCACATACACACGCTCACACTCATGCTCAGTCACATACTCACACGCACTCACACTCAGACGTACACAAATACACGGTCACTCACATTCACACGCTCACACACACACCCACACTCGCTCACACAGTCACTGACACTCCCTCACTCGTTCTCACACAGTCATGCTCACACTCACACACACACATCCACACTCACATGCTCAGTCACACACACATTCTCACATTCTCATGCTCACACACATACACACATTCACTCACTCACTCACACATTCACACACTCATGCTCTCACACTCACACTCATGCTCACACTCACACACGCTCACTCACAGTCTCATAGGCTCACACACATGCACACACATGCTCACACTCACACTGTCACACACACACATGCCCACTCACACACAGACACACATTCACTCACACTCACATGCACACACACACACTTACACTCACTCTCACGCTCACACACTCAGACCCCCACACACACACTTGCTCACACACACTACACATACTAGCACCACACACTCATACACACTCATTCACACACACACTAACACATACATTCACATTCACTCACAATCACACACAATCACTCATATACACACACATGCTTACACACAGTCACACACTCATTAACACACACCACATTCACTCAGATACACACACACTCACAGACTCACACTAACACACACTCGAGCACACACACACACACATACTAACACAGGCACGCACATTCACACACATTTACATACACGCACATGCACACACAGTCACACAGTCATACACACACATGCACATTTACACACACAGTCGCACATCACACGCACTGAGTCACACATACACACAGTCACACACATTCACAGTCACACACAGACACGCACACACACGGTCACACACACTCTTACACACCAATGCACAGCACACTCTCCACTCACACATGCACACACTTCCACCCACTCACACCGGCACACACCCCACAGTAAGAGGGTACTGCAGGCCTCCTGTGTCCCCGACCAGGACACCCCATGGCCCCAGCTCCTCTGAAGGGGCCCAGGGCAGAGATGGCATCTTGCACACTGCAGAGTGCTGTGAAGGCCCTTCCCTGGACCAGTCTCTTCGCCCAACCAGGAGCAGGTCTGGGAAGGCAGCCATCACCATAAGACCTCTGAGCCTGGGCAGCCCATCTGAGGGAACAGAGATGGCTCTCTGCCTGTCTCCCTCCCACCCAGCCCTGCACTGAGGCAATGCTGGCCTGTGCCCAGGGCTGTCTCTGCACTAGGAAACAGCCTCAACACCAGCCAAAGTCCTCATCCAGGCCAGGCCAGTGGTCATCCTGGGAGTAGCCCAGGAGGCAAGTCCAACACCTGCCCCACCTGCCCAGCCCCTGCCTCCCAGGATGGGCTGTGCTGCAATTCTCCTGGACATTGACACTTCCTGTCCATGCATTAAACAGGCTTCTCTTGCATTCTACCAGGGTCTGTGCATCTCCCCGACCCCACAAGGATGCAGTGTGCTTGAGCTGCATGTCAATCCCATCAGGGCGCAAATGCGCTCTGCTGAGGTCATTGCAGCATCAGTGAAAATCAGGTCCAGGCCGGGCACAGTGGCTCACACCTGTAATCCCAACACTTTGGGAAGCTTAGGTGGACAAATCACGAGGTCAGGAGATGGAGACCAGCCTGATTAACACAGTGAAACCCCATCTCTACTAAAAATACAAAAAATTAGCTGGGCGTGGTGGTAGGTATGGTGGCGGGCACCTGTAGTCCCAGCTACTCAGGAGGCTGAGGCAGGAGAATTGCTTTAACCTGGGAGACAGAGGTTGCAGTGAGCGGAGATCTTGCCACTGCACTCCAGCCTGGGCAACAGAGGGAGACTCTGTCTCAAAAAAGATAAAAGGAAAGAAAATCAGGTCTAGGAATCAGCCTAGGAGTCTGCTCAGCAGCAGCCCCAACAGCCCCCATCAGGCAGGATCAGGGCCCTGCCCAAAGAGAGGTAGGTGCCACCCTTGCCCCTTGATGGCAAGGGGACTTCAAGTGAGCCTCTCCCAGGTGCTCATTCTGCCCTCGTTGTCCTTCTGTGGAAAATGTAACTGCTAGGGCTCAGCCAGGACCCCAAACCCTACTTACTGGCTCCCTAGAACCTTAGTTTCCTAATCATGGAATGAGGTTTTTTTTCCTTTTATCCAGTTATGCTTTTTGTTGTTGTTGCTTACAATCTCTTATTTATATTTTGTCCTTATTACTTTTTATATCTTTATAACTAGCCAGATGTTCAACTTGTGTTTTCTTTTTTAATTTTTGTGAGTACATAGTAGGTGTACATATTTATGGGGTACATGAAAGGTTTTGATACAAGCATGCAATGTGAAATAATCACATCCTGGAGAATGTGATATCCATCCCCTCAAGCATTTATCCTTATTCAGTTATTTTTTTAGCAATCTGTGCTGACCATGTGGCTGTCCTAATGTAGGAACTCAGCATACATATACCACTGTACACTAAACATGAATGTTCCAGGGCCCTGAGGAAAGAGCTCTGGACCAGAAGTGAACATGGTTCAGGCCACACACCTTCCACTCAGCAAACAGATGTTGTATAGCAGATGGCTCAGAGTTGGGGGTAAGAATATGGGATCTCCACCCAGACACTTATCATCTGACTCCTGCTTCAGCCTTTATGAAGGTACCTGACCTTGGGTAAATTATTTAAATCCCCTTGCCTTGTTTTTCTCCTTCAGAGAATTAGGTTAATAGAGCCACTTGAAGGCCACTGGGAGACCAGATGGACTTCACTGTTGACAGAGCTCAGGCTGTGCCTGGCCAGGATGGTGCTCAGGTGGTTCAGCTGCTGTTATTACTGCCACCCACATTATTGCTAAGTCCCCGCTGGCTCTGCCAGGCCATCGAGGCTGGAGGAGGGTGCCAAGTGTCAGTGACCATGGTGCATTCTCCATCCTAGGCTGCGGCTAACCAGAGGAAATGAGGATGGCCACTGTAGACCGCAGGAAACCCAGGAACCCATCCTGGATCCACCCTGAGGTGAGTGTCACCCACTCTTCAGAACGCAGGTAAGGGAGAAGTCCTCACCTGTCTGTAACTAGGGCAAGGTTGGGGTGTCCCCTTGCTGTATCCCCTTCCCCTCACACCAGCCTCAGCCTCCTGCTCTGTGTCCTGCCTTGGGTGGCTGTAAGAGGATCAGGCCAGGCCATGTCACTGGGAACTGGGAACTGGGAACCACCCTCTATGGGCAGGGGCAGGCTTTCTGATGACCACCCACCGTCCTGGGCCTGAGGGGCCATCCTGTGTGGCAAGGCCAGGCATTTGACCCTGACCTCCCCACTTAGTGGACCGTTCACCTCCCATGCAGGGCAGGGAGGCATGAGTATGCTCACACCTGCTCAGGGAGGGGAACAGGCTCTATCTCGGCACAGAGAGGACCCGAAGAGGCTGGGAGCCCTGCAGCACGTGCCCCACTCCACAGCCACACAGCACCCAGAGCCCTCAGTGTCTGCTGCCTCGGGAGCCCTCCCCAGCCCATCCTCATCCCTCCAGGCCCCACTCCCATTCCCAACAGCTCTTCCACCTGCCGCAGCTGCAGGAGAGCAGAAGGGGCACTGAGCAGGAGGAGCCTTGGGCCCCGGGGCCACAGCGTGCTTCTGGCCGGGGCAGGAATTCAGGGTCAAGGGAGAGGACTAATTATGGCTCCAGGATAAAACCATGAGCCGGGCAGCTGTGCATATGGAAGGAATGCTCCCCTCAGAGACACATTTTCCGACTCCCGGGCTGCCAAGAATGCATGCTTTGACATTTATGAGGCCCGGGTCTCCCATAAACCCAGATTCCAAAGTGGCTGACAACTGGTCTGATCCCGGGCATCCAAGGTTGCGGGCCTGGACCCCGTGGCCATTTACGATGGGGACATTTGCATTCACCCTGCGGCGGCAGCAGAGCCTTGCTTCTGGGCCTGCAGACATTTGCTGAGCAGCTATGGAGCTGGAACTGCAGAACCGGAGTCACCTCTGCTGGGGGCAACTTGAGAAGGGCAGGACATGTGTTCCTTCAGCTGCTGAGGGGACAAAGCCTCCAGGAGGCCGAGAAGCTCTGTCAGGGCCAGGGGCTGCCGTGACCCGCTGTCTCCATGTACACAACTGCCCGCGGCAGCAGAGGCCCTGCCTTGCTGCTACACATTCCAGAAGAATAAGATGGGGGACACTTCCCCAGAGCTCAGCAGTGCTCCTGTTGGGCCACAGCACTCTTGAGAGATGGCTGCTTTTCCCTTCCTGTTCTATACTTTCTGCTCTTCCTGTCCTTACAACAGAAAATAGATGTCTGTGTCCAGTAATAGCAGATTAGTGACTAGGACCAGCTCTTCCACTGAACACAACTAGAAAAGCTGGATTAAAATCTCAACTGGCCAGGCATGATGGCTCATGCCTGTAATCCCAACACTTTGGGAGGTCGAGGCGGGTGGCTCACCCGAGGCCAGGAGTTCAGGACCACCTGGACAATATGGCAAAACCCCATCTCTACTACCAAAAATGCAAATAAAACCTAGCCTAATGCGGTGACGCCTACCTGTGGTCTCAACTACTTGGGAGGCTGAGGTAGGAGGATCCCTCGAGCCTGAGAGGCAGAGGTTGCAGTGAGCCGTAATCAGCCTAGGCAACAGAGCAAGACTCCATCTAAAAAAAAAAAAAAATTCAATCTTCTTTAAGCAGAAAAGAACAAATCAGGTAGTAAAGAATGCATTCCCAGACCAAAACCCTGGAGGAGGCGAGAGCCGAGCGGGTCAGCCCAGGAGTATCGCAAAATGTACGCAAGAGTCAGCTGCTTCTGCTTGAAAGAACTTGGCAGCCTCAGGAATGACGGTGGCACCCATCAGCCCCTGCAACGGCAGGTGAGGGGAACCAGCCCGGCTCGGAGGACTCTCGGGAGCCAGCCATGGGCATCTCTTTCCAATCCCACACTCAGTGCTGTTGCGTTGCTGACTTGAGGTCAGCCATGGAGAGAATGTTTACACCGTGGGAACTGGCAGGTTCTACAGCTCAAAACTGCCTTTTATCGGAAGACCTAGTTATTAATTATTTAATAATTTTGACTAAAGACAATATATAATTATATATGATATTAAATATTTAAAATTATTTAATAAAGCATGGCATTAGGGACAGCAGAGCAAAGCCCAGAGTTGGTAAGAGGGAGCATTCTGACACGGCCCCGACTCTAAGCCTGAAGGCCACGGGTGAGTCGGCGGTCAATCAGTCCTTGTGTGGGCCTGCCATTTGTGATGGTGACCTCGGTGATCCTGGTCAAGGAAATCTCAAGGCTTAAGCTTCACGTAAAATACTTCCAGACAAGTAGTGCCCTGCTAGGCACGTGAAGAAAGCAAATCAACATCATCCTTATAGAAAGGTACTATCGGCCGGGTGTGGTGCTCACACCTGCAATCAATCCCAGCACTTCGGGAAGCCGAGGCAAGCAGATCACTTGAGGTCAGGAGTTCAAGACCATCCTGGCCAACAGGGTGAAACCCTGCCTCTACTGAAAATACAAAAATTAGCTGGGAAGGGTGACAGGTACCTGTAATCCCAGGTACTTGGGAGGCTGAAGCAGGAGAATCACTTGAACCCGGGAGGTGGAAGTTTTAGTGAGCTGAGCTCACGCCACTACACTCCAGCCAGCCTGAGTGGCAGAGTGAAGCTCTGTCTCAAAAAAAAAAAAAAAAAAAAAAACCTTAAGAAGGTATTATCATCCTAAGGCTCAAATTATTCTTACAAACACTTTTTCAAATACAATCTCTAGCACACAAAGATAACCACACACAAAATAAAATTAAATTCACAATCAAGAGCCAGTAAAAATCGAAAGACAATGGAAACAGATGCACAAAGACTTCAGGTTTTGGAACTATAAGCAGAAGGTCAGATAGCATCAAATAACGATGCTTGCTAAGTTTAAAAGATTCAAGAAATTCAAACATGTCTACAGGAGACTGAAAACTGTAAAACATGTCAGAGAAGATCTGGAAAAGAACCAGATAAAAATATTCAAAACTGAAAATTAGCCAAAAATTAGAACTCAATGCGTAAGTTTTAACAGAAAATTTTAGACAGCTAAAGAAAGATGAATAAACTAGAAAACCGATCTCAAGATATTGTCCAAAATGCAACACAATGAGACAAAAACGAACAAAAAAATCAGAAAAAACAAATTCAAATTATATTTCTACATCCACAAACAAGTAAAAAATGTAATTTAAAAGCATCAAAGAATACTGGGCATCTAGGAATATACCTAACAAATTTATCTGAGACTAAAAATTGTATTGACAGAAATAAGGAACACCAAATAACAAGACAAAACATGCTCCTGGACTGGAAGATACAACCTTGTAAAGACGCCACTTCTTCCCAGATCGCTTTGCTTCAATAATATCCCAACCAAAATCCCAACAGGACTTGGTCCTGTGTCTCTGGGGAGCTTAACAAACTGACTCCGATGTGAACAGCAGCATAAGGAGCCCAGAGCCGCCCAGACACCCTCAAGGAAGAATTTTTTTTAATATAAACCTACAACTGCTCAAAAAATCGTCTTTGTTTTTTGTTTTTTGTTTTGAGACAGAGTTTTGCTCCGTTGTCCAGGCTGGAGTGCAGTGGCATGATCTTGGCTCACTGCAACCTCCACCTCCTGGGTTCAAGCCATTCTCCTGCCTCAGCCTCCCGAGTAGCTGGGATTACAGGCATGTGCCACTAGGCCCAGCTAATTTTTGTATTTTTTTCAGTAAAGACGGGGTTTCACCATGTTGGCCAGGCTGGTCTTGAACTCCCAACCACAGGTGATCTGCCCAACTTGGCTTCCCCAAGTGCTGAGATCACAGGTATGAGCCACCGAACCCAGCTTCAAAAAGTAGGCTATTAATTGGAAGCAAAAGCAGGTTGGCATTATCTAAAAGGGTTGAAGAGGCGCACGGCTCGTGGCCCGGCAACTCCACTCCTGGGGAGGGACCCTAGGACAGGCGGGCACTGGGGTGAGTGTTGGCAGTAGCCTGGGCCCCTCCGCCAATGCAGAAGCCACCCGAGTGTTTGTCAGAAGCAGAACGGATGAGAAGCCTGTGGTATGTTCGTTCGATGGAGCGTGGTGGAGCCGAGGGAGCCAAGGAAGCCAATGGACTACAGCCACAGAAACAAAGAACTCCACAGACCGAGATGATTTCATGCCCCTGTGCAGGAAGATGCAACGTTATCAAGGTTGGCTGCACATCAGACAAAACGGCAGGAAAAAGGAACAGGAAACAAAGCAATCACCTAGTTTTATTCCGTTTACATGAAGCTCCCAGACGGGGGAAGCTACACCAGCTTGTTTAGGGCTGCTAGGACGGAAGTGTTGCCCAGATAGGGAGGAGGCAGGCGTGATGGCAGGTCGTGGGCTCTGCTGGAAGGGTGCAGGGAGGGGGGTGGGGCTGGGGGACTCTACGGGGTGATCTGACAGCGGCGCACAGATGCGGGCTCCGAAGTTACACATCCTGTTGTACACGTATGATCCACGTGCTTTTCTGTATGGGTGTTGCATTTAGCAATGAAATAAGCATGAAAACAAGAATCGACTTTGTTCTCTTATTTAAGGTATTCTGCTTAATTCAAGGTGAAAATCACCAGCCACTGTCAGCACTCCAGGTCCCAGCAACCCCCAGGCTGCATGGCGCAGGGTCCCCGGCGTTTCTGGGTGAGTGGACTGGCCAGCCCCAGCGTCCTCGCCCACACAGAGGCTCTTACCCAGCATCCCCAAGGCCTGGGATGGGGCTTGTCCCACGGCCGTAGCGCACCCTCCTGGGCCAGGCCGCCCAGTGCCCCCCACCCTGGAAGCTGCCTCGTCTGCGGTTTCCTGCCTCCTCGGGGCACAACCCCCATGTCAGGCCCGGTATGTGTGTCTGGGCTTCTCTCTGGCACATGCAGAGAGGTGACTAACAGGGTGTCACTGTCACCCAGGGGTCCCACCACTTTACCAGCGCCTGCGGTGGGGACCTCCACGTGGACCACCCGGAAGGTGCCATCAGGCTAGCACCGTGCTGAGCGATCATTAATCTGGACGTTAAAAAGCATTTTATTTTCTTGACAAGGAGCTGATTGCTGAAGTTGCCGGAAGCTCAAAGTCATTTTTCTCCTTCCTCCCACGATGAAAACGCATTGTCCTCCTGGTAGAGGGAGGGGCAGCAGGCCTGCCAGCGTGGGTGGGGTCCTTGCTACCCCCCAACTCCGTCTCAGCGCTGCCCCCAACCCCATCGCCTCCAAGGCCTGGACATTCCCAGCCCCTTGCTTTCTCCCCACACCCCTTCTCCTTTCTCCCTCATAGCTCTGCGCCCTGCCCTGCCCTGGCCCAGGACTCACCAGATCCCTCCCACACAGGGCCCAGGCCAACCACAGCCCCACCCCCACAGCCCTCAGGGCCAGCTCAGAGGACACCACCACCCATGTTCGGAGCCCCTCTCCAGAACCTCCCGTGTGGCCTTGTTCTCCGCACGCCCACCCTGCCTCCTGGCAGTGCCGAGGACCTCCTGACACCCGTGCTATGGCCTGCAGACCCATCCAAAAGAACTTAGGCACAGGACGTCGCTTCATGACCACCAGCTTGAGCCAAAGAGATTGAGACAGTGTCCCAGACACCCGGCCAGCCTGAAATAGATGCACTCAGCCCGGGGTTTCCCTCAGGCCCTGTCTCGCAGGGGTCACAGCCTCCAGCACGGCTTCCGTCTTCAAGAAACACCCCATGGCCTCCCTGGAGCCCAAATCCAAGCTGGAGCAGCCAGAAAATGGGGGGACAATCACCCCAGTACACAGAGGACGAACTGAGGCCTAAGGAGGAAACTTCAAAGACAACGCAGCACTGCTGACTCAGGGCCATCTGGTCCAGCCACGAAACTTGCCCCTTCCCAGAGGAGAAGCCAATGTGTCCACCAGAGGGGTCCCTGGCAGTGGAGGTGGCTGTGGCGTGGGTACCACTCTCTTACGGGGCATCCATCAGAGGCTCATACAGTGCATGGCAGAGGCCACCACACTCTCGGGGGCCCAAGGGCTACGCCACACCCTGCACTCCCGCCCTCTGCAACTCGAAGTCCCCAGCCTCCCTCCCAACCAGGACCGAGCTCCTCTTCGGCCATGCACTTGGCAGTCTTGCTCTTCTCCCTACAGCTGGCATCTGGCTCTCCCCGGACCCCTTACTGTCCTTCAGGTCCCCCACAGCCCCAGCTCCAGCTCAGGATTGGCCCCCCACCATGGCTGCTGCCCGTCACTCACTCGCTGATGGCTTCTGCTCTGGGCCACTCGCTGGGAGGCCCAAAGTTCAGACACCAGAGCCCCAGACTCCAGGACCTCAGAATGGGACTGCATTTGTGACAGGCTTGTTAAAGAGCTGATTACGCTAAAGGGAGGTCGTGAGGGTGGCCTGACTGCATCCGACGGGTGAACTGACAGGAACAGATTAGGACATAGGCACAGGGACCACCTGAGGACGCAGGGAGGTGGCAGCGTCTGCAAGCCAAGGACGAGGCCACAGACGAAACCAGCCTGTGATGCTGAGGCCTCAGACTCCGACATCGTGAGAAAGTTCGTTTCTGCTCTTGCCCCACCCATCTGTGCTATTGGCTAGGGCAACCCCAGCCAGCCAACGCGCTTGCAGACTCCGAGCGTCGTGGAACGGCCAGTCCATCTGTCCCCTGACCCACCTGACCCCATGACCGTCGTCTCCTCTTGAGGCTGCAGCTGGGTCCTGTCATCACCCACAGCCCCGCCTCCAGCATCCGCTCCGTGACCACTGCTCTGCCACGCCCCACACTCCCGCCCTCTGCAACTCACAGCCCCCAGCCTTCCTCCCAACGAGGACCTCACGTCCTCATTGAAGCAGTGACACTTTACGCTTCCTCTCCTGCCCTCACTTCCTTCTGTGCCCACCTTGGCACCGTGGCTTATCAGAATGACCACGTCCTGACCCCAGCCGCCTCTGCATTTTCCTCCCAGCATAATCAGCTCCAGCGCTGGAGGAATGTACGAGGCGAAGGTCTTCAGGTGTTGGTGCAGGCAGCACAGGATTGCGATCCCGAAGACAATGGAAGCCAGCGAGATGAGTGCCACAGTTGGCCCAGCTCTCCACCCAGGACCATTTCCCCACCACTCACGCAGGAGTGGAGCCTGGGCAGGGTGTGGCAGTGAGCTGAGCCCAGGAGGCAGACACCAGAGCTCAGGCACTGAAGGGGTGGGATTGTGTGGGGCAGGATTCCAGAGAGAGGATCCAGAGGGGAGTGTGGGGCTCATGGCTCCTCGTGGGGCCTTGCATGCAGAGGGCAGGACCAAATGCCCTTGTCCAGGGCAAAGGCAAGACGGAGAGCTTAGCAGTAAGCAACGCTGGAAGGTGACGGAGCTCAGGACCAGCCTGATTGGAGGGGTGAGCTTGGCATGGGGAGCAGGCAGCTGATATGCAGCCATGCTCAGAACCCTGCTCCAGACACATCCTCAAAACACCAACACTGAGCCCCCAGGTCCCCAGGGGAGACAGAGTGTGGGGACTTTGAGTCACCAAAGTAGAGGCTTGGAAAACACCATGGGCCTCCAGGACCTGTTTCAACAAAGCATAAAACAGAGCTCTGCCCAGGCTGCTGGGACAAAAATCAGCACTTCTCAGAGGAAGATAACAGAATCCAGAGTTTCCACAAGGTACCATTTACAATGCATAGTTTACAGTAAAACATGACCTAGCCAAACGAAGAAACAGAAAAACCACTTTAAGTCAGCAAGTATAAATACGTCCAGGGTTTAAAGCGTGATTCCAGAGCTGACAAGTATAATAGCTGAATTGTTTTAAATCACTGGATAGGTTTAACAACAGATTAGAGACAGAAGGAGAGTCAGCAAGCTTAAAGACAGACAATTTCTATGTCATCTGGAGAACAAAGAGATTGACGACTTCTAGAACATGAAAAATAAGTGTTACGCATATCTTTTTGACACCTGGGACACTGCTGACCCTGGAGAAACTGCCCTTCCAACTCCCAGGCCTAGCCAGTTCCTAGAGAGCATAAACGCTGGACCACACCTTCCATATGCAAACCAGCAGCTAATCCAGAGCCTGCACCCATGTGCCTCCTCCTCTATGGGCTCTCACATTTGGGCCACAAGTCCCACCCTGATTACCCCAGGGCCAGGTACCAGACACCTAGAGACAGCACCTGTGCCCCAGAGCCCACCAAAATGACTGAAACGAGCCAATCCTCAGCCTGCTTGCCTGGCCTGGCCTTCTCATGCTCTCCCCTCGCTCCTTCTGCCTCCTGGCCAGCCCAGGTGCTGCCCTATGTGGCCCTGCATGGTGTGGCGTGACCCCCTCCTCCTGGGAACTGTGAGTAACAAACCATTTCAATGGCAGTCGTCTCCTGGTCTATTGACCTTGTTGCATCTGAATCATTACAAAACCAATACTTGAGAATAGTGCCTCAATGTTCCTCACTGAGTACCTCAACAGTACCTCACAAGGGTCTCAGATGGCCTAGGATATGTGTTACTGGAATCAAAAAAGAAAAGAGAATGAAAAAGAGAGAAAAAATTACTTGGAGATCTGATGGTCAAACATTTTTCAAAGTATTAAAGAAAATGTCAATTACAGATGCTAGAATATGAGCAAACCCCAAAAAGAATAAATACATAAGTGCACGCACACACACACATGCACACACACACACACACACACCCCTCAGCTCATTAAGGACTGAAAGCCAAGAGTGAAAAACCATTTTGAGAAGAAATGAGCGAAGAAAAAGCCCATGTGTTGCTCCAGCAATCAGCCTCCCTCTGCTGTACCTCAATCTCTTCCCCTCTGCTCATTCCTGCTATTGATGTTCAGTTACTTCTTTATGCTATTTTTCCTCACCCACATCTCTCTTTAGCTACTGTCCCCATTTCTTTGCTCTTCTTCTGGAAAGAACTGTCCATCCTCACAGTCCAAGCTGCTCCTCCCATGTCCTTCAGCCACTGTCACCAGCCTGCTTCCTCCCTGCCCCACCCCACTGGCCACCAAGATCCCAGTGGCTCACATCCATGAGGGCCACCAAGCCAGCCAGCAGTCTCAGGCCCCATTCTCCTGACCTCTCACAGCCTGTGATGTGGGTGGCCTCCTCTCCTTGCAGCACCGTGTCCTGCAGGTGGCCCCCCCACTCACCTGGCCCGCCCCCACCTTGACAGCCAGTCTTTCTGAGGCCTTTTGTTGCCCTGTCATCTCCTTCCAGCTCCTAGACTTGCCTTCCTCTCCTTTCTGTCTACATCCTCCCTTGAAGTCTCACCAAGACCATGGCTCAAACTTCAGCTCCTTACTGAGAGTTCTAGAAGTTCACACCTCTAGCAAGGGCCTCTCCCTGAGCTTCAGACTTGAGAAATACAACTTGCACTCTCAATTTCTCCACTTAAGAACTAACAGGGGCTGCAAACCTAACACAGAAAGAGGAAGGGAGGAAGGAGGAAGGAAGAAGGGAGCAGAAGAGGGTAAGCCCCACACCACCTGCACAGGCATCCGCTCCCCATCAGCAGACCCCACATCAGTCACTGCAGTTTCACAGCCTTGACCCTCAAGCTGTCCCCATACAGCCTGCTTACCCAGCCTGGTGTCCTGGTGGTGGGAAGACCTACCCCTGGACCCCACAGACAAATAGCAGCACATGGATCCCAGTTGCCACTTGATCCATGGATCCCATGGATCTGGCATACTCAGCAGCCAGATTAGCAGCCTCCCTTGCAGGCCAGACTTGGGAGATAAATAGAGGCAAGGACGTAATTAGCATCTTCAGATCTCTCTGGGATGGAAACAAAACCACAATCTTTGTCAGCTTGATGATAGTGAAGATGATGATGACAATGACAGGGATGATAACAACACTGACGAAAATGACCATGATGAAGTTGATGGTGATGGTGATGGTGATGATGGTGATGGTGATGACAGGGATAGTGATTATAATGATGATGGTGATATGATAGTGATGGTGATGGTGATGATGATGGTGAGGATGATGATGATGATGTGACAGTGATGTGGTGATGGTGATGGCTATGATAATGGTGATGATGTGACGATGATGGTGATGGTGATAGGGACAGTGATTATAATGATGATGGTGATATGATAATGATGATGATGATGGTGATGGTAATGATGGTGATGGTGATGATGGTGATGATGACAGGGATAGTGATTATAATGATGATGGTGATATGATAATGATGATGATGATGGTGATGATGATGATAGGGATAGTGATTATAATGATGATGGTGATATGATAGCGATGATGATGATGGTGATGGTGATGATGGTGATGGTGATGGTGATGATGATATGGATAGTGATTATAATGATGATGGTGATGATGGTGATGGTGATAGCTGTGATAATGATGATGATGTGATGGTGATGACAATGGTTATGAAGATGATGGTAATGATGGTGGTGATGATGGTGGTAATGATTCTGATGATGGTTTATAATGGTGATGATGATGATGATGCAACAGTGATGATGATGGTGAGGGTGGTGAGGGTAATGTGATGGTGATGATGATGGTCATGGTGATGATGATGGTCATGGTGATGGTGATGGTAATAATGGTGATTATGGTGATGGTGACGGTAATGATGATGGTGGCAAGGGTGTTGTGATGGTGATAATGATGATGATTGTGATGGTGATGGTGATAATGGTGATTATGGTGGTGATGGTGATAATGACAGTGGTGAAGGTGCAGTGATGGTGATAAGGATGATAATTGTGATGATGATGGTGATAATGGTGATTATGGTGATGGTGATGATGGCAGTGATGAGAGTGTTGTGATGGTGATAATGGTCATTATGGTGATGGTGATGATGGCAGTGGTGAGGGTGTTGTGATGGTGATAATGGTGATGACTGTGATGATGATGGTGATTACGGTGATGGTGATGATGGCAGTGGTGAGGGTGTTGTGATGGTAATGATGATAATTGTGATGGTGATGGTCATAATGGTGATTATGGTGATGGTGATGGTGATTATGACAGTGGTGAGGATGTTGTGATGGTGATAATGGAGATGATTGTGATGGTGATGGTGATAATGATGATCATGGTGATGGTGATGATGGCAGTGGTGAGGGTGTTGTGATGGTGACAATGATGATTGTGATGGTGATGGTGATAATGGTGATGGTGATGATCACTATGGTGATGATGGCAGTGGTGAGGGTGTTGTGATGGTGACAATGATGATGATTGTGATGGTGATGGTGATGATGGTGATGGTGATAGTGGTGATAATGGTGATGGTGATGATGGCAGTGGTGAGGGTGTTATGATGGCGGTGGTGAGGGTGTTGTGAGGGTGACAATGATGATTGTGATGGTGATGGTGATAATGATGATTACGATGATGGTGATGATGGCAGTGGTGAGGGTGTTGTGATGGTGACAATGGTGATGATTGTGATGGTGATAATGGTGATTATGGTGATTATGGTAATGGTGATGATGGCGGTGGTGAGAGTGTTGTGATGGTGATGATGATGGTTGTGATGGTAATGGTGATAATGGTGATGGTGATGATGGCAGTGGTGAGGGTGTTATGATGGTGGTGGTGAGGGTGTTGTGAGGGTGACAATGATGATGATTGTGATGGTGATGGTGATAATGGTGATTACGGTGATGGTGATGATGGCAGTGGTGAGGGTGTTATGATGGCAGTGGTGAGGGTGTTGTGATGGTGACAATGATGATGATTGTGATGGTGATGGTGATAATGCTGATTATGGTGATGGTGATGATGGCAGTGGTGAGAGTGTTATGATGGCAGCGGTGAGGGTGTTGTGAGGGTGACAATGATGATGATTGTGATGGTGATAATGGTGATAATGGTGATTATGGTGATGGTGATGATGGCAGTGGTGAGGGTGTGGTGATGGTGATAATGACGATGGTGACAGCCATCTTTTGTTAAGCACCAGGTACATGTCAGGTACTCATTTGATTCTCACAACCATTTAGAAAGGTAAATGGCATGTCCTCCCTCCATGGAGGAGCAAACTGAGACTCCTCAACCTTAAATGTTCACCAGAGTGGATACAGAGCTACAGTCAAGCCCGAGACTCAGGCTCGCCTGCCCCTGCCAGGCCTCAACACCAAGTGGAGGTGCAGGGCTGGACTGTATGATGGCTGGTCATTGTTCGGTGAATTCTCTCAGCAAGTTTGTTGTGGACGCCACTTTACAGATGAGGAAAGTGGGTCCCAGAGGGGCTTAGTGACTCAATAAAAGAAGCTCCACCAGCAAGTGCCCCTCCACGATGAGGGGCAGCATCATGTCCCAGAATGCTGGAGAGGCAGGCAGGGGTCTGGCCACTTGGCAACTGTGAGCCTCCATGTCTTCACCTCATCTGTCATTATAGCAGTAAGAGTCATCCTCACCATCTCAGAGGTGCCCCAGATGACCCACAGAACGTCAGGCACCCTCCGGGTGCTCGGTAAATCCCACAGGGTCTAGCCAGTCCCAGAAGCAGGCGCCGGCTCCCAGTCCTGAGCTCCTGCCCTGTGCTGCCCTTGCCCCTCTGGCCACCAGTGGACTCAGGTCGTGGCCCGGGAAGCTGCAGACCTGAGCGGGGAGAAGATGGTGAGGGGCAGCTAGAGGCCAGGCCTCCTCCAGCCCCCCACCAGGACAGCCCTGCAACAGGGAAATGGTGAAGGCCTCCCAGCCCAGCGGAATTGGCTCATTATCAGTTCTAATATGGATCAATACTCTTCAGGCAGCTGACAAAGCCGGCAGCTCTCCATTCCCTTCCTGCCGTCCAAACGGAAAAGATCCCCTAAGCCACGCTGGCCTGGGGCTCCAGCTCTAACCCCCTCCTCAGGCCTCTTCTCCGCATTGGCCTTAATCGAGTTGTGGAGAAAGATGCACGTCGATAGGTCCTCATTGATCACCTCATCTCCCCTCCACCCCACTGACATTCTGCCAGCCCCTCCCCCACAGCCAGCCAGGCTAATGGGGGTCCTTGCCTCCCACGTAGGTGATGAGAGGGGGCCCGTGAAAACCCTGATTGCTCTGCGGCCCAGAGCCTCTGTCACAGCAAGGGGCTCCAGCACCACATATGCCGCCTGCCCGCCGGCTTTGTCTTCAACAATAAAACAGCGTTTCTCTCTCGCCTCAGCCCTGTGTCCCATTTATCAGGCCTGGCACTGATCATCTGCTTCCCCGTCGCCAGCCCAACTGGGGGGATAAATAGAGGCAGGCGGATACGAAATTACCAGGATCAGATCTCTCTGGGCCAGGAACAAAAACCACTTTACACCCCTTACGAAGCGTTTCCACCATCGCAGACATACAAAGAGGCTGGGAAGGCAAAGGGGCGGGACCCCAGCAACCAACGAGAGCTCTCGTCCTTCCCCTTGTAAGAGCCAAGGAAGCCGCCACGTGGAGCTCCCAGCCCGCGCTCCTTTGGGAAGTCCCCTGCAGTGACCAAGTCTCCGTTTCCCATCAGGGACACTGCCTTGCAGGGCTGTGGTGACACCCATGGAGAGAATAAAACACAGGGTCTGCAGCTGAGCCTGGCGGAGAGTGGGTGCTCAGTAAGCAACAGTTAGCACCACTGCCTTTAACAGTGCAACTGTCCACAGCCAGGCACGGCATTCAGCACGTGCCACGGGAAATGTCAGTGACAGTCCAAACCCCTGCTCGTCCTCAGTCGTCACCCCTAGAGCTCCCATCTGCAGAGAGCGGACAGCTCAGGGTAGCCACACAGGTCCGCCCTGCCTTTCTGAGGGGCCGCAGGGCTGCCACAGGAGCTCCGGGTGGATTGATGGCAGAGGTCCCCAGCGGCTCTGCACAACATCTCAACAAATGTTCCTGGACAGGCGACCAGGGCTGGAAGCCGATCAAACACCATAAATACTGCACACCCAAGGCCGTGACTACATTACCGCACGAGGAGTAAATAACAGGCCCAGGGTGGAAACACCCGGGAACAACTCTAGCTGAGTAATTTATGCCCTTGTAAAACCCGATTAGATCCCAGCTAAGTGACTTCGCAGACGGGCAGGCTGCTTTTGGAGAGAGAGAGAGAGACTGAATAAGCAGCCTCCACAGGCATCCAGGGGACCTCCGTGCGGCCATCATCTCCCCTGTGATGGGGCGGGCCTGGGGCCTGGGCCTCCCATCAGGCTCAGTGGGATAGCGTCTTGGGGACCCAGGCCACCCAGGGGTGGTGACCTCCTTTAGCATGTGGTGGCAGGTGCCCTGCAGATGCGTCCTACCCAGGTGGGATGGACACCCCATCCACAGCCCCTGGGGTGCAGCAGGCCCAGCCTCTTGGCTCATTTCAGTCTAAACATAGAGGCAAGTCCAGCCAAGGCCTCGGCCAGGAGCCCCCGTACACACCAGAGCTGGCATCACACATGCCTCTCCTGGGCAGGGGCCACAGCAGGTGGACAGCATGGGCCTGGGGCAGGACGGCTCCTGACCCAGGATGAGGACCATAGTGACCAGGTCAGGATGGCGCCACAGGCCAGCCCTGCCATGCCAGCCCTGCCAGGCTGACCGCAGTTAGCAGGGTCTCTTGGAGGTAACCGGGGCAGCAGGAGGGCTGGACACAGCCCAGGCCACCGGGCAGGCACCATTCATGAGCAGCCAGCCACCGAGTCCTCCCTCAGAAGGGGTTTGTGCCACATCCCCATGTGCTCCCCGACTGCTCCCCACTCAGCCCCCAAAGTGGCTCTACCCCCGGTGCCCGTTTCCCCATGGCCCATGCACCCTGAGTATAAATCCCAGCACTGCCCGTATTAGCTGAGTGACTTGAGCAAGTAATGTTAGCCCAGCCTCAGTTTACTCCTCTGTAAAGGAGACAAAGAATGGTGCTTCCCCTGACCCCCCGAAGGAGGTGGAGACCACAAGTGAGAGAGAAGGTCAGTGCCCAGCACAGCCCAGGGAATGGCGAGAGGCGCTCTGGGAGCCACCTGTGGCTGCTGGCCAGGGGGCAGTGGCGAGGGAGGGGTGAGTGAGGCTCAGGGATCTGGACCTATGGGAACAAGGGCTGCAGTGGGACCCAGGCTGCGGGCACCCCCTCCCGCCACCTTGGGCAAGGCACTCCACCTCTCTGAGCTCCCAGGGAGGCCCTGTCTACCCGTCCTCACAGGGACATAGGTAGGATCTGATCACGTCACCCCACTCAAGCCCTCTGGTAGCTTCCTAGTATTTCTAGAGTCAAGTCCAAGGCCTTTCCACCCAGCACCCAGCCTCCTGCCACCACCAAAGCCTACGCTCCAATCACCTTGAGCAAGTATTCTTCCCAAGGCATTCTACCTCCCATGCCTCCCCTAGAGGCACCTCATTCTCCAGCTCTGCTTAGTGAATTCCTATTCATGCTGCAAGACCCAGCCCAGACGGCCCAACCTCTAGGAAACTGTCCTTTGTTCTCAAAGCAGAGCTAAGTCACACCTTCCTCTGAGCCCCCCCAACGGTAGCCTTGGCTTAGAAAGGAGACCAGCATGACTTACCCCTTTCCAGGAACTACTTTCTGTTCTCCACCCCACAGTTGTTGCAAACCCGCTGGTTTAGTGCACTGGGACCCCACCGCCCTGGCCCCAGCTGAGTGATCCTAAGGGAGCCACCTGATTCAGGCTGGGCCCATCACATCAGGTCCAGAGTTATTGGGCCTCGAACTAGGAAAGAGAAGTCAATTTCTCTCTAGTGGCCAGAGGTATAAGGTGCAAAATTTGGGAGCCTCCAGCCATACATTTGCTACACACAGAACAAGCCAGTGAGAGAGCTGAGGCTTGACCTGGGAAGGAGATTTCTGGGCCTCGGCTCTGCTGGCCCCTGATCCCAGCTGCCTCCTATCCTGGGGGTCCAACCATCCTTAGATTCTGCAGGATGCCCAGGTCTCACCCAGCAAATCCCTCAGCCCCAGCTATTGTGAGAGTTCTGTCACTGTCAACTTGTGAGTCCCCAGCCCTGGAGACAGTGATGGTCTCATCAGGCTGACGGCCCCACATGGGGCAATTGGTTCAGCCTCTAAAAAAAGCTCAGCTGCAGAGCCCCCACTCACACGGGTTCTTGCAAGGCCTAGAACCAATTAGATATTTCTGTTTTTTAATTTTCTTTTTTGAAGAAGACCCCCCCAGCCAGCTACACACGCGTCAGACCCCCGGGATTCTTCTCTGGCCACTGCAGCCTGTGAGCTTGCAGGGCAGGCTTCTGTCTGTGAGTCTCTCTGGGCCGTGCCCAGCACACAGGAAATGCACAGGAAGCGAGGACACAACCCCACTGAATCCCCGGAGTCCTGCGTCTCATAGCTAATTGAGCGCTTCCTGGCCGGCCCCCTTCACAACGCAGGCACAGAGCGCGTGCAGAGGAAGGAGGAAAGGACACTCGGCTGCCGCACCTGCAGGTCGGCTCTGTCTTTCTTCCAGCACAAGCCTGTTGTTAGCAAGGGGCCAGGCTGGCTCACTGCAGCACCTCTGTGTCCCCTGGGCCCCACAGGGCCATCTCCTCCAACCACTGTCCAGCAGCCAGGGAGACCTGCTGGGTTTGCCCTGAGAGCCTGGGCCCAGGCAAGTGACCCCTCCCCTCCTGGTTCAGCAACCACTGCCACAGGGCTATGAGGCTGCACAGAGTGATGAGGAGCCAGCGACCCTCACCCCATCCCTGGCACCACTACAACGAAATGTCGGGCTCACCAGAGTTCCTGCCGCTACGTCAAACTCATCTGCTCCCCCTAACTTCTCTAAGACAGTATCAGCCACACAAAATGAAACATAAATGTGAGTAAGAGCCCGGCTATCTGGGAACTGGGAGCAGGTGGCCTGGGGAAGGGGATTTATCGTGTGTTTGCTGAGGCAGGCCAGACATAGATGCCTGCGAAAGGCTGGCGGCTTCTGCCCAGCCCAGGCTGGCTTTGCACAGGCGTCCACCCAAAGGCACAGCAGCTTCCTCCGCAGGAAATAGTGTCAGGCACCGTTGGAGTTTGGGAAATGGGAAAGTGAACCGGGTGCCCTGCAGCTGGTGAGAGTATTTCACACCAAGAGATTTCTCCAAGTGCCAGCAGGCCTAAAATACCAGCGAGAGTGTTGGGAGCAAGCGGCGTGCCTGGCGGACATGCTACTGTGGTAAACAGCTAACCGGATCCTGGAGTCAGAGGCAGAGGAGTAGCCCCACATCACCCGCCAGTGACCATCAGTGACACGTCCACGAGGCATGTGGCACGTGGCTGTCACGTCTGATTTCCACCACGGCCCAAGGCCACTGGGGCTTCACCCCATTCCCAGGTAAGAACACCGTGGCTCCAGAGAATGAAAACCACTTGCTCAAGGTCTGCGTCCTGAAGCAAGCCACATCGGCCTTCACCCCCAGCAGCGCCAGGTCCCAGGAGGAAATGCAGCTGAGGCGATGGCAGGCATCCGCCCACCGCGGGTTGGCAACTGCCCCCTCCCACCAACGACAGCACCGCTCTTAGCCCCACTCTGTTGAGAGTAGGGAGACATGCCCAAGGTCACACAGCAAGGTCCGGCCCTCCCTGACCCGAGCCTCATGGCCTCCCCCAAGGCCGAGCCAGCTCTGCAGGTACAGATGCACATTCCTGCAGCCCCCAGGGGCCCGGGAGCCACGCATGCTGCACACCGACATATCCTCAGATGCTGCGTGGCCTGGGGCTGGGGCTGGGGAAGGCGGTTTTCATGCAGACCCCTAGAAGCCACGTACAGTCCTCCACCTGCCAGAGCCCCGTCCGAGCCCCCTACCCAGCTCAGCCACCCCCACTGCCCCTCCCTGCCATCTTGCACAGGCCCCCACCAGGAAGGGGTGGCAGGACTCCTGGCCAGAGGAACCCGCTGGGACCTGCGCCAGCAACCTACCTGGCCAGCACCCTCGTCTCCAGGTACAGCCCACACCTGGCAGTGCAGGGCCGGGCGGGTGGTCATGGCTTCCACTGCCCACAGCCGGGCTCCCTGCCCACCAGAGCAGTCTCTGGGCCCAGGCAGACTCGACCTCACCTTAGCTTAATGATGCCTGGCCTTGACCCAGAGCAAACACCCCACCTCCCTGAGCCCCCTCCCGTACCTGGAGAGGGAAGGAGCCCACTCACCAGGGGCCATTGTGAGGGGAATGAGGGTCTGGCCCGCATGCTGTCTGCAAATGTTCACCAGGGCCCCCAAGAGGCCATTTGGCGCCTCCCCAGAGGACTCATGACCTTCAGGGCCGGGCCTTCCAGAGCCACGTGTGCCACATGCCCGGAGCCCAGCCCCCAGGAAGGGAGCCGTGGCCAGTGGCTGCTGCTGTCCTGACCACCGTCCTCCTCTGACCCCACCTGACCCCTGACCGGCCCTGGGACTGGCTCCCGTTCAGCAGGCAGGGACCAACTCGGGGCCTGGAAACCCTTGGTCCAGGCAGGAGCTCACGCTCCTTCCGCCCCAGGGGTCTGTACCACCCAGTGCTCACTGCTGCTCTCCCAGACCCGCCTTCCAGCACATTCCGCCCCTCCCTGGGGCCCTGGACCAGATCACATCAAACCCCTTGAGTTTCCTGCCAAGGATGAGAGGGAAGCCCCATAAATCTCTTTGGAGACATTTGCCAAGAGACCCGACACCAAAATCGCATTAGCAGGCTAAGCTCTCGGGAAGGAAATGGAAAATGAGCGTCCGCCGACGTGGGCTGGAAGGCGCAGAGCCGCAGAGCAGGAGGCTGGGAGCAGCGGGGATGAGACCCCAGGACGGGCCGTTGCACAGGGGCTGTGCATGTTGCCGTTTTGCTTTAACTGAGTATAGAGGGACCTTAGGCGTCCCAGGTGGGTGGGGTGGAGGCCTTTATTCATCAGAGAGGAGAGGAGGGAGGGCGAGGCCTGGCGCGGAGGCACAGTGGGCAGGTGGCGGGGCAGCTGGGCCACCCCAGGAGGAGGTTTGGGAGCGTGGCTGCGCTGGGGCCGGGTCCACGTTGCTAAGAGCCCGGGCGCCTGACAGCTCCTTCCATGCAGGGAAAATCCATCCAGGTTTAATGGAAACGTTAACCTCAATTTCACCCGATTTCCTCCCCGCATGGAGGTCCAGGAACAGGGAAAGAGGCTCCAACGCTGGAGGACTCCCTAGGGCCGTGCACAGACGCGTGCCCACGGGTCTGGGGGCACTCAGCAAGGGCCGGGACAGTGGCAGCGGAAGCCTTCATCAGAGCAGAAACAGCCCCACCCAGGCTGGACTCGACAGACAGAAAAAGGAATGCCCCCTCCCCCAGCACTCAGCGGGTCAGGCTCCCTCCGCAGTCTCCGCAAATTACCAAGGAAAGGAGTGGCCCAGGCAGCTACGCCCCCTCCAAGGTCACCTGGTCCCCCTGGCTGCCTGTTCCAGGATACCCCAGCCAGGAGGTTGTCAGAGAAGGGAGGAGGCAGCTGGGGTGGGGGCAGGGCAGCAGGCTGCCTGCAGAAGCAGGAGGGTTGGGAGGGGCTTTGGGGAGCAGAGGGTCTGGCAGTGGCCCATGCCCTCACACCCTGCCCCCTCAGCCATCAGCAGAGTGACCCAGAGCAGGAACTCAGCCAAGGGTGAAGGGCTGAGAGCTCGGACCACAGCAGAGGACCAGAGAGGTAGGGTGCACAGCCACCACCCAGTGTGGCAGAGGCCTTACCAACGAAGCTGGGGGAGTCTGTTGGGGACCCTGGAGAGGAGGGGAGAAGCCACTGGCCTCCGAGTCCCCTATAGCTCCATCTGTACTTGGGCAGGAAAGGCAGGGTTGATCTGAGACTAGGATCAGGGCCCAACCCACTTTGGAGGGGCCGAGATAAGCCAGCTGTCCCCAGGAGACCCGGCTTGTGGCTTTGGTCTCCTCTCACCCTTCAGGGCAGCCCTGGGCCATGGCCCCGCACTGACCCTGGCACAGGGGGCTGCACCCTAGCACCCGGCACTTGGGATGGGCCACAGAGCCAGAGCCTCCCAGGCGGAGACGCTGACAGCTGAGGGGGGAGCCCCATCTCTCGGGCTGCAGGCCAGCACCCCCTGCCCATGCTGGGCAGAGGAGCCCCCAGCAGGCCTGAGGGACAGGCTGGCCGCATGCTCCTACCCTCAGGTTTCCCCGAGTGACGGCCTGGGTCACACCACCTGCCCTTCCCCATCACTGAGTGACCCGCCCGTGGGAACCGTGGTCCAGCAGTTTCAGCCTCACTTTGATGTCTTGCTCTCCTTCTCTCCGCCAGCCCTACCCAGAGCCTATGCACAGAGCCCGGGGGAGCCCAAAGCTCCCCGACACCACAGAAACCCCCTAACTGGCACGACGCTCCACGCAGGCAGAGCCAGGCCACAGTCACAGCACCATCAGAAGACAGTGGGGGGCTGTGCTGGCATTAGGTGTGGGGACAGGAGAGCAGGTGTCTAAACTGTGCTCTGAGGTAAGAGGAAGATCTAAACATGCGAGCCTGGTTTCTCACGCGAGAGAACAAACGTTCCATCGTTTTTATCTTTCCCATCAGGTCCCACAGCAGCTGCTTTGCCAACGTCTCAGGGGGTGGCTCCGTGTGAAGTCATCAGAGCTGGGCTCATGCCACCCAGACGACCCCCAGAGACACCTCCCACCTGGTCAGAGGGTGGTGGTCCAAGGCAGCCGCTGCAGAGGACAAAGGTGGGGTCTGGAAGGAGAGGCCCGGCCCCCATCCGCAGGCTGCAGGCTCCCAGCACACCCGTGCCCCAAGGGTCCTGGTACCATGAGGGGCAGAGCAGCTCAAGGGCACCAGGCCCACCACTGCCTGGAGGCTTCCCCAGCCCACACCTATCAGGGTGGCCCCTCAGCCGGGACCTTCCAGACCATCTCCACCCATAGGACGGCGTCCGCCTTCTTGATTGCATCTGAACACCTCTCATGTCTTCACAGCATCCGAGACCCTCCGGCACACCTCTCCATGCCCACCTGCCCGAGCCCTGGCCACTGTGCTGTTCTACGCTGCAGGTTCACCCAGGGGGTGCCCCCACCCCGTCGCCTCCCAGGGGGCAAAGCCTCAGGCTGCACACTCGGGCGCCTCTGCGGCCTTTGACTGGGTCCCCGGTGCCCATGTTCCCCACCCCAGCTCCTCGCTATGGGCAGACACCTACCCTGATTTGTTTCTGCTGCGTAGGAGCAGAGACTTTCAGGAAGGACGCCATAGTCCTTGGGACCACCTCTCTCCTCAACCGCCAGTGCCACCAGGGGTGCCCAGGAGCCCAGGGAGCCCGCAGGCCGCACGCCACATGGCCCGGTGGGCAGGCTCTGACCAGCATTTCATTTGCAGACCTCATTCCTGGCTGTGCTCCTTCCCCGGGGCAGCCCAGCCTGAGGGGCAGGAGCTCTGGGGACCTGGGTAGTCCACCTGTGCAGACGCAAGGGACAGAGAGGACCTGCAGGGAGGGTGGGTCTGAACGTGGAGAGTCACCAGCAGGTCCAAGCCTGAGAGAGCTGGGTGGCGCCCACACAGGGCCGGCTCCAGGAGCTCCGGTGGGAGAGTGGGACGGGCCGAGCACCAGCCGGGCAGAGAGGAACTCAAGGCGTCCCCAGTATGCCCCATGTTCCTGACTTCCCAGGAGGCAGCTTCGAGGTCCCCTGGTATGATGGGAACGTGAGGCACAGAGTGACTGAGTGCCCAGCCTGGGCAGGTGACCAGCAAGGGAGCCCTGCAGGGCCCTATGACCCCAGAATCCAGTCCCCTCAGCCCGACACCCCCCTCCAGGGGACCCCCCCACTGCAGAGCAGGACCCTGGCCCTGAGACACCGCCTCACCCTGCTTTGCCCGGGGTCGAACATGCAGCCACAGGAGGATAGAGGGGCCCTGGCCACCCAGGTCATGCCACCCGCCACAGAGGGGACACAGCTTCCGGCCACACGCAGAGCTCCCACCAAGCTGCTGAGTGTAAAATGGGCATTCGCTGTCAGTCTGGCACAGCTCCCTCTCAGGGTCTTCCCACATCCTCAAAGACAAAGGGATCCTGTCCCAGAGGAGGACCTGGGGAGACCTGCTGCCTCCGAAGGCATGAGGCTGGCCCCAGTGGAGCAAGCAACCCCCCTCCAAGCCCTCTCACCCCAAAGCCAAACATTCCTTGGGGCTAAGCCCACAGGCCTACTAGGTTGCCTTCCAGAAAGGCGATACATCCACAGTCAGAATAATCCCGGAGCTCAGAGCATCCGTATATCAGAGGGACCAGCTGTCACCAGCTCGGCAGCCACCTCCTCCCTGGCCAGTGCTGGCCCCGCACACACTCGTACACTCGTACTCAAGTCTCAGGAAAGCCGCTGCCGCCGCAGGCTGGACCTCCTGGGGGGCGGGGGCGAAATATTTATGGACGTGGAATCCAGACCCAGAGACTCAGAGCGGCAGCGAGTGAGCCCCCCACACGGCTCTCCTGTCACCCCTTCTGGTTATGGGACAGGTGGAAGCTGACGTTACGTGTTCGTCTGTGCCTCCGGAGCTGTCACCCGCCGCCTTATTTACTAACCCTGTCACCAGCCAATGTGGACTTCAGCCCAAAGGCACCGCCTAATGGGTGCGGACCAGGGTCTGCTTCTCTCAGAGGCGTGAACTCCGAAGGGGGTGATCAGCTTCTGCGTTATTGGGGGAGGGGCCCGAGTGGACCCGCTTCGGGTAGAGCGCACAGCTCTGGAGGGGCCAGGGTTTCTGGGCAGCTGCTGAACCAAATGAAACACCACCTCCCTCTGAGTGTGAGAGAGGAGAACACGAGGCTGGGAGAGGGGCCCCTCCCTCTAGGTCTATGACTCCAGCTCACCCCACGTGCCCCTCCCAGCCGAGCTGGCAGAGAGGAGGCCCCCCCACCTCCCATCTGGAACCCACCCTGACAACCACAGGCCGCTAATTGCACAGCAGCCGGTGCCAGAGTCTTCCCAGGTTGTTAAAATTCATCGCGGTGTCCCCCGGCTCCAGGCCGCCGCCCGCCCAGCCAATCGCAGCCAGCCGACCCTTGTCCGGGAGGCGATCTGTGAGCCCAGGCACCTGCAGAGACCTCCGTCGCTATCCCATTAGGAGGGGCCCAGAAGGACACACACCAAAAGCATCCCACAGCCTGTCATTAAATATTGATAAAAGGCGGGAGGGGAGAGCACTATGCAAATTATTTATTGATTTTCCACGTGCAGAGCTGAGATAATGAGGGGCTGGAGGAGACTGAGGGGCTGGTGGGCGTGGAGGGTTGGGGGCTGGGAAGGGACTCTTGGTGCCAGCTCAGCAGGGACACGGAGGAACCCAAGCACACAGAGAGGCAGCGTCCACACACCTGGGCCCGAATTCTGGCTTTGCTGCTTACAGGTTTTTGTACTTTTTTTTTAATAGAACCATTTGCATTTTTTTTTAACTTTAAAACAGTTCACATAGTAAATGTTTAAGAAGTGGTGGCCACATGTATATTGTGAAAATCCCTCTGTAAAAAAAATCTTGAAGACCTGAATTTTGCGCCTACTTTAAAGAACATTAATGCTTATATTTTCAAGAAAGAACAGAAACGCCTCCCTTTTGAGTGAAAAGGCACAGGCAGCCCCTGCTTCCAGCTGTGAAAGACCAGGCTGGACCCAGGAGACGGGTCGGAGGCTTCTAGGAGAGGGTCTCCCTGCCTGGTGGAGGGTGATGCTTCTGGAACATGCTGGCCTCCCAACAGCAGTGCCTTGGAGGTGGCACGGGGCACCCTACACGTCTCGTCTCATTTAATCGTAAATTAGCCTTGCAGCCTGCACCAGGCCCTGTTTGCCCTGACTCACCAGCGGAGCTGAGACTGGGCCAACCTGCAAACCCACAGGTGCAGCTGCTGAAGAAACCAGTGGGTCCCTCCTTGACTCCAGGGAGATGTGGATGCAAATCAGTCCCTTTCAAAAGGAGGGTTTTCAAGAAGCCGCCGCTTGGTCGTCCAGAAACCTCCATTTTCCAGATCCCCTCCTTGTGGGCGTTTCCTGGCCTCGCGTCTACATGGAGGATGCTTGCTCCTCAGTCCCCCAGTCCTGGGAGACAACGGGGCCGGGGCAGGCACCCATCACATTCCCTCAGCCAAGACTTCACCACCCAGCCCTGCATCGAACATGTGAAAACTGCGGCCCGGGGAGGAGCCAGGACCTGCCCCAGCTCCCTCAGCCAGCAGCACGATGCTGAGCTTCCAACCTTCAGCCAAGGCGCGGTCCCCTGCAGTCCCCTCCCAAAGACGCAGGCTAGGCCTCTGCACTGCCCGCCAAGGCCCGGGCTCCAGGAGACCTGCCGCTGGCCCAGACAGGCCTCCCCAGGGCTGAGTGGACATCAGGAAGGAGAGGGAAGGGCCCTGCGCCCTGAGAAGCTGAGAACTGCTTGTTTACGAGGCTGATCCCCCGAGACAACCCGAGGTGAGGGGGAACGGCTGAGCAAAGAAATCATCGCCACTGCCACCAAGTGGGCTCTGGTCTGCCATCCACAGCCCCCAGGACCCAGGGCAGCCCCTCCATGACCAACCCCTGCCTGGGAAGAGCCCCGGCATGGAGCATGCCAGCCCCCACTTCACTGCAGGAGCCCGCGGCTGGGAGTTCAGGCTCTCCTCCTCAGTGGGCCCCGAGAGCATCCCCACTCCCTCGCCCAGTCTGGGGGATGAGAGTTCAGGCCAGCAGACACCTCTGCCAGCTGCTCACCCCAGCCCCACAGAGGGGACTGTCTCCGCATTCTCTGTATTTGGTCTGGCTTCTGCTCCTGCCTCCTGCCCCCTCCCCAGGGACCACTCAGTGCCACCCACATCCTGCAGGTCACAGAGGACTTGGGGCCAAAGGCCAGGGTTCCAGACCCAACTTGTCATGAGGTGCAGGCAGGTGCCAGACCAGCAGCAGAGTCGGTTTCCCCAGGAAGCCAGTGGAGATAAGACACAACCCGAGCCTGGCTGACGCATCAGACCAGCGAGTTCACTATATACACAGACTGGGTGCACTGGGAGCCCTTGCAGCCCCCACCCAAATGTGTCCTCATCCACGCCAGGGCAGGAAGCCTGCACCCACCCAGACCAGCGCCACCTCACCACGCCAGGGCTGTGCCATCCAGACCAGAATCACCTCACCACGCCAGGACTGTGCCAACGGACCAGAATCACCTCACCACGCCAGGGCTGTGCCACCCGGACCAGAATCACCTCACCGCGCTGGTGCTGCTCATGCCAGGCGGGGAGCGGCTCTGCAGCCTCGTGTCTTTGTTCAAATCCCAGCTTCCAGAAGCTTCAGATATTTAGTCAAGATACTGAGGTATTCAGCCGGTCTTCTGCAATGAGAAATTCACTGGAGCGGTGTGTGTGCTTGCGGCGGGGCTCTGAGCCCCCTGCACCCGATGGCGCTGAGGCTCGAGTCCACGGGAGCCCTTCGAGTCCACCCCTATCTGAGGCTCCAGTGCCTGTGTGCCCACCCCCAGCATCTGTAGAGGACCCATGTCCCCTCTCACCCCCTCCTGGCCTGTGGACCTGGGTCTCCCCAGCTGGCGTCAGGGTCTCTCCCAGGTCATTACTGACCCAGCACATCCTAAGCCCAGCATGGCCCCTTCCTATTAAACCTGCAGCCCTGGGGGTTGGGGGACTCTCGGGGGAGAGCTGAGGCCACATGAGGAAGTAGGAGAACAGGGGATCCCAAGAGGACCGCCCACCATCCGCTGTGCTGGCCATCCGCTGTACCCGCCATCCGCCATACCCACCATCCACCATACCTGCCATCCGCCATGCACCGAAGCATGTGGCTGGGGGGGTCAGTGTCCTGCAGGCCCTGCCAGCCATTCCTTCCAGTTCATTCCAAGGTGTTAAGAGGCACAGCAGGCAGGCAGGAAGTGTGAGGAGCATGAAACACAGCAATTCCCACTAACCTCCCCTACACACCCAGCTGACCCAGGCAGCATCTTTGGGTCTGTGCCAGAACCAAGAACCACACACCCAGCCTTCATCCCAATGACAGTGACTCTTATGGTGGAACCAATTAACACAGAATGAAACTGACAGCAATCAAGACTTTCCTGGAAAAAGCTGCGCCTGAATACAGCCTGACAGGTGTCTTCTTGAGCAGTTCAGGTTCACAGGCGAGGGCCCAGCTCCTGCAGGACAGGCGGCGTGTCCACAGATCACTCACTGCAGAACGCGCTGCGCAAATCACACCTGAGGAAGGCAGCGGCGAGAAGAGAATGCTTAAAAAGAAAACTAGAAGAGATTTAACTATTCTGCAAAGAAAATCAATGAAGGAATTCCATCCTTCTTTTTTTTTGTGAGACAGAGTCTCGCTCCAGGCTGAAGTGCAGTGGCGCAGTCTCGGTTCACTACAACCTCTGCCTCCCGGGTTCAAGCAATTCTCCTGCCTCAGCCTCCAGAGTAGCTGGGATTACAGGTGCCTACCACCATGCCCGGCTAATTTTTGTATTTTTAGTAGAGATGGGGTTTCACCTTGTTGGCCAGGCTGGTCTCGAACTCCTAACCTCAGGTCATCCGCACGCCCCAGCCTCCCAAAGTGTTGGGATTACAGGCGTGAGTCACTGTGCCCAGCAGGAATTCCATCATTTTTGAGGCTGAATGGTGAACCCAAAGACACCAGGTGTCATCCTTAGGCCCTGTGAGTATGACCTTGTTTGGTAAAGAGGTTTGCCGATGTGATTGGTTAAGGATCCTGGGACAGGGCGGTGACACAGGATTAGCCTGGGTCATCCTGGTGAATCTAAATGCAACTGTGTGTCTCTTAGGCAAAGCAGGCACAGGGAGGTTTCACGCACACAGAAGAGGCTGTGAGAAGACAGAGGCGGAGATGGAGGGATGGGACCACCTACCAAGGACACCTGGGGCCACCAGGAGCCAGGAGAGGAAAGGAAGGAGCCCCTGCAGCTGCACCCGGAGCGGCAAGGCCTGCGGGCACCTTGGCCGTGGCCCAGGGACACTGATTTCAGACTTCTGGGGCGTTGAGAGGATCCCCCAGCTCGTGGTTTGTGATCATCTGTTGCAGCAGCCACAGGACGCCAATGCAAGGTGCTTTCCAGAAAACACCACAGCAGGGGCACATACCCGTTTCCTTGCTGTGTGACAACTGCCATATGCTTAGCATCTTAAACCAGGGTGCAGATGAGCTCCCCGCCTGCAGGCCGGACATCCTGCGCGGCCGGGTTTTCTGCTCAGCCCTGAATCGGGTGTCAGCTGGGGTGAGTTCTCCCTGGAGGATCTGTGGGGACTCCACTTGATCCAGGATCCTCCAGGTGATTGGAAGAGTTGTTTCTTGTGCTCCGTAGGGAGCAGGGAGGTCCTCGTCAGCTGGAGCTGCTGGTCACATCCCCCGCCACACACACCTGCAGCCAGCAATGGCACCTAGAACCCTTCTGCTTCAAATCTATGACTTCTGCTCTCCCACCAGCCAGAAACACGCCGGCTTCAACAGGCTGGCGTCATGAAGTTGGGCGCCCAGACTGTCTGCCTTTACCACATCTCAAATGCCCTAGTCCCACCCAGCAGAGCACCCCCACAGGAGGCCATGGCAGGTGAGGCCGTGGGGCCACCTGGGAGCTCCACCTACCGTTGGC
This sequence comes from Cacajao melanocephalus, assembly GCA_963573385.1. NCBI lineage: Eukaryota > Metazoa > Chordata > Mammalia > Primates > Pitheciidae > Cacajao > Cacajao melanocephalus. Next base: position 52,089 of record CAUYLG010043126.1, read on the forward strand.
AGTGTGGTGCTGATGACAGCCATAAAAACAGAGTCCAACCTCTCAGGTCAGAACACCAGGGCCTCCCATGTTGTGCCCAGCCTGAGCCGGCCCACAGCAGAGCCCGGCGGGCTGGAGGGGCTGCCCCCGGGAGCCCAGGTGCTGGCATGGGCTGCCGTCTCCTCACCCACCTCAGCCTCTGGAGGGGGCTTCCCTGGGAGGGGTCCCAGCCTCATGCCTTTTGTCCACCTTGGAGCTTCTTGGGAAGAATCAACCCTCTTGGCCGCCTGTGGATGGGGCTGCGTCCCGGCAGCCACCTTGCTGCCCTGAGCACGAAGCTGCGCTGTCCCGACCCCTGTGTCCTCTCTGTCTCTACCGCTACCTCTCACAACACACAGCTGCACCATCCCCACCCTGGGGTCCTCTCTGGGTCTCCAGCCCTACCTCTCACGGTTCCCTTCTCAGCCGAGTCCCAGAGCCACCCCGGGCCTAAGCTAAACATCTGACCACAAGTGGGATCTGGAAACCTGAGGGCCTAGCTCTGTCCCAGCTGGGCCTGGCTGGTTGGGGAGCCCCCACTGTGGCAGGGGCTGTGTGCGCCAGGCCCACACTTAGGTGCCCAGCGGTGCCCAGACCTGCGCTCTCCAGCTGCCGTGGTGCGGAACAGCTGCCATGGCCGACGCTGGTGGTGCCGATGCTGACCTCTCGGCCCCCGCCTCTCCCATGTGTGATGATGACCTCGCCTGCCTCAGGCACTTTGAGGCATCCTCGCCTTCCCGGGGCAGCCCCCAGCCCCGGACAGCAGGGCTTAAAGGATGAACGTCACTCCCTCAGGTGGGACGGCGCTGGTGTGTTTCACGGCATCCCCCAGAGGCCCCCAGAGGGGTTTCGCTGTTGCCTGCCCAGGGGCCTGCCAGCTAAGCCCCCTTCACCACTGATCCCGTCCACATCCTGCACCCCTTTATCTGCCGGTGACCCCAAATCACTACTTGCCCTTGAATCCTGGTCCCAGGGTACACTTCTAGGAGAACACTACCTAACATTGAACTTGAACAGAGAGAGATGCAGCCCTTTTACAGAAGAAGAAACCAGGACAAAGAGAAGCAAAATAATATCCCACCCAAGATCACAGACCCAGTCATCTGCAAGAGAGGTGCAGGCTTGGGGCCAGGTTACTCCGCCACCTCTCCACCCTCGCCAACCTCTCCACCCTCGCCACCCTCGCCACCCTCTCCACCCTCGCCAACCTCGCCACCCTCGCCACCCTCGCCACCCACGCCACCCTCGCCAGCCGCTCTTCCTCCCACCTTGGCTTTTTTTGTTTTTGTTTTGTTTTGTCTGGGTTTTTTTTTGTTTTTAGAGATTAAATCTTGCTCTTGTGGCCCAGGCTGGAGTGCAGTGGCGCAACCTCAGTTCACTGCAACCTCCGCCTCCCGGGTTCAAGCGGTTCTCCTGCCTCAGCCTCCCAAGTAACTGGGACTACAGGCGCATGCCACCACGCCCGGCTAATTTTTGTATCTTTAGTACAGACAGGGTTTCACCATGTTGGCCAGGCTCTAACTGCTGACCTCAGGTGATCTGCCCGCCTCGGCCTCCCAAAGTCCTAGGATCACAGGTGTGAGCTACTGTGCCCAGCCTCTTCCTCCTGCTTCGCATCCTTCTTCCTCCCTGGGCTCTGCCTCCTCCCGGGTGAGGCCTGGGCTGACCCCAGATGTCCATTTCCTTAGAAGCGGCCAGGGCACTGGATGGGCTCGGGCACTGCTGGGCAGCGAGCAGAAGGCCCAGCTGGCCTGAGACCGTAGCGGGGGCTGTGGGCTCTCCGCCGGTCCTGAGCTCCCTGCCCAAGGCGCAATCACACACCCTCTTATTTGTCACCTGTGAATTCCTCCAGACGGATGGGCCTGGCTTAACTGTGAGGCTGGAGCCCCGGGATTTATGTACTGAAAAGTCTATTCCTAAAGCCTACAATAGTTGCAGAGCAATTTCTCCACAATAAATTCTGCCTTCAACACCCGAGATCTTCGTTCCGCTGATTTGTCACATTCCGAGCTTCCGGCGGGGGTCAGAATCCCACGATGGGCGTCTGAGAGGCAGGCATGACGGAGAGATTGAGCCCAGCTCTTGGCCACCCAGCCCCCGCTGAAGGAACCCTGGGTGCAAATTCTGGTGGCCAGTCATGCCCTGGGCCCAGGTCTCCTGCAAGGGAGGAAGGAAATCCCCCCAGGAGATTTCATCAGCTCTTCCCTGCCGAAGGCCTCACCCAGCAATGCAGCCCAGACCTCGCCGTGGAGGGTCGGCACCCCTTGCTGACCAAAGATCCCAGACCCATGCCGCAAGGACTCCCCATGCTACTTGGCACCTGGCCTGTCCGGATGGGCCCCTCCCTGGGGTTCCCTTCTGCCCCGGTGGGCTGACTCTTCCCAGCCCCTCCTTACGGTGCCTGCAGCAATGCTGGGCACTCCCTCAATCGCTCCCCGACCCTGCCCCCAAAATACCCCCAGGCTCTTCCCTCTGCATCCCAGGGTCCCCACCACTACCCCTGAGCCCCAGTGCTGCTTTCCCTCTGGGCTGGGCTGGGGACACTCCCTGGGCTCTTCTGAGGCTCTGACGCCCCATCCTGCCAGGTCCTGACACAAAATAGCACAAAAGGCATCTGCTGGCTGGAAAAGGAGAAGCGCCCGTTCAGTTCACACACGCAGCAATTGAAACCTCAGTTTGACGTTTATTTCAGCAGAGCTGTAATTAAAATGCATTTGGGAAGCATTTACTTGTGTCTAATTAGACCTTGGGTTTCTATGGAGATCCCTCGGTTGTAACAGGAACATCACCATCCACAATAGCCAGCCGTGGGTGGAGGGGGCTGCGCGCAGACAGATCCGGGGTGCATGCAGACAGAGGAGCTGGGATGCATGCAGAGCCGGGATGCATGCAGAGCCGGGTGTGTGCAGACAGAGCCGGGGTGCCTGCAGAGCTGGGGTGCACACAGAGCCAGGGTGTGCCCAGACAGAGCTGGGTGTGTGCAGACAGAGCTGGGCCACGGCTTGAGGCCTCCATCATGTGACAAAGTCCTGGGGGGCCCCCTCAGTGCCCGGAGACCCAGTGGAGTCCAGGTTGGCCAAGTCAGCTCCTGGGGCTGGTGGACTTCCCAATGCGGGGTCCCAGACTCACTGCCCGCAGGATTCTCACTCCATCCACTGCAGAGGGGGCCACCAGTCTGGGGAGGCCCTGAGCCTCAGAGTACCCACTCCCCCAGCCTGGAAATCACCGCCCCGAGCCCCAGCACCCACAGCCCGCCAACCCAACCTCTCTCCAGGAGAGTCCTGCAGCCTCCCCACCCTTCCCCATGCAGAGCAACCTGGGGACACCAGGAGATGGCCGCCACCTAGACTCATCCCCAGGACCTGACAGACGGATGTACAGAGCACAAAAGCTGCAGGACTCTCCAAAAGGAGCAGCAGAGTGTCTTTTAATCCTGTGTCGATTTAGCGCCTCTGTGCGTGACGCCCCCCGTATACAGCGTGACCCCCCAGATGCTGTACAAGGGCCTTGAGGGCCACCCAAAAAGAGTGAGGAGCAGAGAAGCTGGCAGCACCGAGAGGGGCCACCTCAAGATGGTCACCCTATTTTGTTGATGAGGAAACTGAGGCAGAACGGCTGAGGCCAGAGGAGAGACAGGGTGTCTGTAGAATCTCACGGCAGTTTCGTCTCAAGAGGCAGCTCTCCAGGCCTGAGGGTCATGATGCAGGGCAGGGGTTTGGTTAGAGAAGCCTCTGAGTTCTCAGGAGTCCTGCTGGCCACTGTGGCCCCTGGGGAGTCTGGGGACAGCCCAGCCCTCAGCACAGGCCCCAGGCATTCGAGGGGATGCTGTGAAGGTGGACATCTCTCTCTTTTCCCACCTGCCCACCCCTTACCTGGCCAGACCTCCTCCCCACGTGCGATGTCCTCCCGGCAGCTGCCCCACCATCCTCACATCCCCAAGCTCCCCTGAACCCGTGACACCCTCTCCCCTCCCCCTGCCTCCGGAGGCAGGAGGTGAGACTCCACTGCAGGGGTGGGGCTCAGACACCGGACCAGATTGAGGACTAGCTAAAACAGGGCCGGAAAGCAGGGCTTAGCCCTCTGGGTTTTTGGCTTCACCCAGGAGAGAATTCAAGGGCCAGAAGAAAGAGATTTATAAAGCCACAGTGTCACCACTCTGATGGTGTCACAGCTCCATGGCTGCACCTGCAGGGGAGGGCTACCCCACAGGCAGAGAGGAGCAGCTCAGGGCAGCTCCACGGCATGTTTATACCCGCTTTTAATGCTTACAGATTAAGGGGTGATTTGTGCAGGAATTTCTAGGGATGGGGCGGCCATCATTGGGTCATTGCCACAGAAAGGGGCGGTAACTGCAGGCATTGCCGGGCAGTGGTGAACTGACGTGGCACACTGGTGGGCAGATCTGACTGAAAGCTACTTTCACCTCGGCCCTGTTTTAGCCAGTCCTCCATCTGGTCCAGTGTCTGAGCCCCACCCCTGGAGTAGAGTCTCACCTCTTGCCTCTGGAGGCAGGGGGAGGGGAGAGGGTATCAGGAATGCAGGGGAGCTTGGGGACAGGAGGACGGAGGAGCAGGAGGGGCAGCTGCTGGGAGGACATCGCACGTGGGAGGAGGCCTGGCCAGGTGAGGGGTGGCCAGGCGGGAAGGGAGGAGCATGTCCACCCTCATAGCATCCCCTCGAATGCCTGGGGCCTGTGCTGAGGGCTGGGCTGTTCCCTGGACTCCCCAGGGGCCACAGCGGCCAGCAGGACTCCTGAGAATTCAGGGGCTTCTGTAATTAAACTCCACACCCACAGGCACCGAAGCTGCTCTCCCTGGCTTCCGGGGTACCCAGACAGCAGGGATGCAGACTAGCCGTACCACACAGCTGGCACGGGACACTGTGGACCCTCGTCACCGGCCCTCATTACTATTGTGATGCAGCCAGGTGGGCAGACACGGAGGCCCACATGAGGTTGTCTCAGGGCTGGGGGAAGATGGATCTCAGACACAGGCCTGGGTGGGGCTGAGCCCAGCATCCAGAAAGGATGGGGTGCCTGGAATGTACCCATGAAAGAGCCTCTGCCAGGCCAAGCCGTCCCCATTCATGCCCCAAGCCATCTTCCCTCCCTGATCCAGGCTGACACTGCACCCAACCAGCACCCAGGGACTCCTCTTCCCAGGGTCCACCAGGAAGCACCAAGGGCCTGAGTCACAGGAGCTAGCGGGAGGGGCGTTCTCTGTTCCCGAGCTGCAACCTTCTCCTCTGCAAAGGGCCTGGGCTCCGTCCAGTTCCAGCAGGCAGCAGCCCGCTGGCTCACCCTCTTCCAAGAATGTGGTCCCTTTCTCTGACCTGACGGGGCCCGGCCTCCTGGGGCCTCTCCTCCTGAATGAGCAGTCCCCTCACCCCGCTTCCCTTCTCCACAAACATGCACATACACACAGTACACTGCATGTGTCCATCCACGGGCGCGTGCATGCACGCTTGTGCACAGACGCAAGGGCACATACACACACAGCAGGTGCGTCAGGAGCTGCTGGAGGCGGGTCTAATTGCTGAATTTCCATGAGGCCCACACCAGCCTTGGTCAGACTTGTAATTGGACTTGGCACCGCCGGGCGCATGGCTGAGGAAGGCGGCGTTTGATCCTGTGGCTGAGGCTGCCTGGGGAGCCCGGTGCTGGGCGTAATGAGCGTCTCCTCCCTCCCTTTCATCTGGAGGACAGGCAGGGATGCCACTGTCACAGCTGCTCCCAGACCCCGCGTGGTTCTCTGTGCTGAGTTATGTCACCTCCGGCCATCTGCTCCCTGGCCAGCCCTGGCCCCCAGATGGTCCACTCCCCAGGGCCAGAATGGATGTGCCTGGGGCCTGGCAGTGACTGAGTGGTCAACACTGGATGGATGGTGAAACTGAGGCACAGAGAGAAGAGAGTAGGACTGGAAGGCTGCGGTGAGCCAGGGCTGGCACCAGCCTGTCCTCCAGGGCTTTCTCCAGGAGACCCTTCTGTGAGGACAGGGATCGTGTGGGGGTCACTCTGACCAGGACAGTGCCTGGTGACTAGCCGTGGCCCCGCCCTGCAGGGCCCGAGATAGTGTCCCAGGCTCAGGCTGCACAGTTGCAGTCAGGGTCTGGTGGCACCCGGCCTTGCAGGGCACTGCAGTTCAGGGCACAGAGCTTGCGTTTCTGCCCCGAGATCCCAGGCCTGCACACACCATGCCGGGCAGACAAGCTCACGGTCAGCAAGGGAGAGTGAAGACACCCAGCCCAGGTCCTCCACTCACCGGGGCGTGCGCAGAGGAGAGGCCCGGGCCAGCTGAGGGGCTAGACCCACCATCTGCTGTTCTCGCCGCTCTAGTCGCAGCAGCTCCCCAGAGAGCCCTCGATCTCACAAGTTGGACCGGTAGATTCGGCTGGAGGAAGCAGCAACCCAGGACTGTCAGCATCATGTCTCCCTCCTCCTAGTCGCCAGCCCTCAGCTCTCACCCAGCTCCAGACGTCCTGGACAGTGGCAGAGAGCCCTTGTCCACTCTCTGTCAACCGAAGTGAGTACATGTCAGAACTGAGCAAGAGAAAGACGGAAGGTGACGACATGGAAGGAGCCGGGAGACCTGCACAGATCATGCTGCCCCGCCTGTGAAAGGGTCAGAATCACCAGCAAACATAGGGCAGCTGCGACATGACACCTGGGGAGGGTGCCAGCAAGCACCAAGGTGAGTCCACGACCAGATGCATCCCGGACCCTCCAGGAGCCAAGGTATGTGCCTGGACCGAGGTGCTGTGCCCGTGGCTTGGCCTTTCCCCAAGCAAAGGACATCTCAGCATGGGACAGCCTCCCTCAGGTGGCCTCTCCCTTGCCCCCCTATACTGCCGCTCTCCTCCCCAGATGTCTTCACCCCAGGATGACCTGCCCCAGCTGGCTCACTGCCGTCAACCCTCAAAACACCAGGCCCAGTCCTTCCTATGTCCTTACAGGGCAGACATCTGGGCTTCGAGCTGCACTAGGACCCCCTCCGAACCTTCCTAGCCCCTGTTCTCCCTGACTAAGGGCCCACAGCACTCTAGACCATAATGACCTATGTGACCCCATGGGTTACAACCTAAACTGGGCATGGTTTTGTTGGAAGAGGTAATGCGTGGAAAGAAGGATGATTAGGTGGATGGATAAGGAAGGAAGGAAAAATGGATGGATGGATGCATAGATAGATGGATGGATGCATTTATGGATGAATGGAGGGATGGATGGATGGATGGATGGATGGATGGATTGATAGATGGATGCATGGATGGATGGATGCATGGATGCATGGATGGATGGAAGGATTGCTGGATGGATGCATGAATGGATGGAAGGATGGATGGATGGATGGATGCATGGATGGATGCATGGATGCATTTATGGATGAATGGAGGGATGGATGGATGGATGGAGGGATGGATGGATGGATGGGTGGAAGGATGCATTTATGGATGCATGGATGGATGGATGGATGGATGGATAGATGGATGCATGGATGGATGGATGCATAGATGGATAGATAGATGCATGGATGGATGGATGCATGGGTGGAAGGATGGATGCATGGATGGGTGGATGGAAGGATGGATGGTTGCATGCGTGCATGTATGGATGGATGGATAGATGAGTAGGCGGATAATATAAGATAGGATGGCTGAGTGGAATAAAGGAAGGCAGCAAGGAAAGGAGGGAGAGAGGATTCGCATGAAAGGAGGGAAGAGACCACCGAGAGAGCTCCCCACCATGACAGGGGGCTTCTTCTCCCTCAGGACCTCCCTGCTGCAGCCCCTCAAGGTCAACCTGCAAGGTGTCCCCAGCACCTTCCATCAGGAGCTCTCCTCTGATGGCAGCTTCAATGCCCCGAGCTGCATCATCCTGACTACTCTCCTGCCCACAGTCCTGTAAGGTAGAACAAAGGGGCCCGTGGAGAGGCCCCAGTACCCACTGCTACCACAAGGTGTGGCACGGCTGGGAATCACATCCCAAGCGGGTGCTGGCAATGCTCACTAATCCCAAAAAATAGCTATACTCCCTGCAGCCCCAAACTCCCACCGCTGGCTTTGGACACGGAAGCTCTATCAGAAGAGCCAGGCATGGACAGGAAAGGAACCCGCACTCCGTGAATGAGCCTGCAAGAGTCGTGAGGGCTGGGGAGCCAGGACCATGGAGGCCAGGGAGGGAGCAGAGGAGGCAGAGACAGGAACACAGCCCTGTCCTCTGGCCTCTGACCCTGCTGGCGCCTCTGCCTCCCACAGCCTCCTGGGCACAAAGGGGCCAAGGGTGGGTTTGCGAAGCACATAGCACGTCTCTTCCAGGCCTTCTCTGGTTCTCCTAACTGCAAATAACCTCTGCTTTCTCTTCCTAGAACTTTCTCTGCCCTCTCTCGTGCCATGTGTTACTCTTGCCTTTTTGCCAACATCGTCTGTACAGTATCTTGTAACCCCACCCCCACCCCTTGTGCTCCCCAAAGCCTGGGCCCCCTCGGTTTCCTGTCTTGCTAGCACCCACCCAGGGACCAGCCCACAGGCACCTTGCCCACCTCTGTCTGCAGACATGTCCTACAGACAGGAGTGTCCTAAGCTGCAAAGTGACCCGTCTGCCCCATCCAACCATCCGCTGTCTGTCAGTCCTCATATGGATCTCATGCACAATCCCACACACGCTCCCACACACGCTCCCACACACAGCCGGCACACATGTGTCCCTGTGAGTAATTAGCAGGACCTGATGCCACTCATAAAAGCCCCCCGGAGCTGGGGAGCAGCCGAGCGCGACAATCTGCCTCCACAAGGGTAGTGCCAAGCACCCCCAGGACGGCCATCAGGAGGGCTGGACAAGCCGGCGCTGGGCCGCCTCATGCAAATGAGGCCCTTAACAGTCGGGCTGGGGGCCGAGCTGCTTGGCATTCACCAGGCTCTCACCAACATGCCTCCGTGCCGGTGGGGAGCTGCCCGCCTTAGCCCAGAGACTTGTGCAGGGACGGCAGCAACTCCCCACGGCCGAGCACAGCAGGAAGAGGATACGGAAGCGCTGCCCATAAAACCCGCACCTGCCACACTTCTGTCTGAAACCGCACACGTGCTGCCCGCTGGGTGAGGGCCAGCTGTGCCACCAGACTGGCAGAGGCGGGGAGGCATCTCTGCCTCGGGGACCCCAGGAGCCCACTGACCACACCCAGGAAGCCTCAAAGCCAGCTTAGAGGAGGCTGAATCCGTGTCCCCTCTGCTGGCTGCACACCTCCCAGAGTCTGTCCAAACTAAGTATGTAACCATCAGGGAGAGGGCCTGGACTCTGGGCAGAAGCAGCGAAGGCATCGGTTCAGAGAAGAAACCTGAACAGCAGCTGCTTTCCACTCTTCATCAGGGAGGAAAATCACTCAGAGATCCCTGGTGCAAAAGAGATCCCGGGGGGCTGGGCAGGGCTGGGGGCTGCAGGCCCTGTCAGCGAGGCCCCTGGAACTCTGCCCAGGGCAGGAGACGGAGCAGCCACGGTCCCCACCGCCTCAGCACCCTTTCTCCACCTTCCCCTCCTGCAGCTGTGCTGCTGCCTCTCTGAGGACAGATGCACCCCTGAGGCTCAGTGACACCCAAGGCCAGACAGGAACCACAGAGTGGCCAGGGCCTCCCAGTCGGGACCTGCCTGCAGAGTCCTGTATCTGGGGCACGTGGGCTGAGGCCAAGGAGGAGAGCGGGGGAGCCCCACAGCCTGACCCTGGCAGCACCTGTGGGGGGTGGCAGGGCCTACGGCTGGAGAAGGTTCCCCCGCTGCACTTGCAGGGCCCCTTGACCTCAGTTTCCCCTCCCTGGAGTGCTTATCTCTGCAGCCCAAGGTGAGGGGTGACATGAACCCGCTCCTGGGTCTTCCTGGGAGGGCCGGCCAGCGCACAGACAGGCCCCGGCTGCCTGCAGTGCCAACAGCCTTGGCTCCAGTAGTCCCCCAGGGAGCCACTCACGTCCCGGAACCCCATCAGGGACACCCTGCCCGGCGTGTCCAGCTGGAGGTAGCCATCGATTAAGAACCCAGCGCAGCTCTTCTGCAGCACCAGCCAGGAGGGGCCAACTCTAGCCCAGGCCCTGCGGTGCCCAGGAGGCCCCAGCCACTAACGCCAGGCACGCAGACAGCCGCACAGAGCCCGGCCACGCCTCCCACCCCCTGGGTGCACAGCGGCTGCCGGAGTGGGACTCATACTCAGACTCAACTGGGGCACAGCCGGGGAGGTGGGGCTCTTCTGAGACAAAGGCCAGGCGCCCCACACTCCCTGTGCCTCCTTCCCAAGGGGTCTGTAATTGGAGGCCCCAGGCGCAGGCGGACCCTGCTGCCAGGACACAGAGCGCCCACCAGCTGATGCCCCCACCGAGATCAGGCTGGACACAGGTCCTAATCCATGGCCCCATCCCTGGAGGGTGCCCAGGTGCCCGAGCCTGCCCAGGACCCTGCTAAGAGGCTCTAATTGGCACGTCCGGAACACGGCAGGCCCAGGGGCCTCTCCCAAGGGTGCGGAGGGCCCAGAGCAGGTGGGGGAGGGCTGCATTGGGGGTGGGGCCCATTGCCCTGCTCTGGAGCCTGCACCTGTGACCTTCAGACCCTCAGAGCTTTCCTGTTGTCCCAGAAGTGGTGGCACCAGCACCTGTGGAACCCCCACACGTGGGGCTCAGGTGCTGCCAGATGTGTACTTTGCCTGCTCTCCCCGGAGGTAGCAGTGTGGGTTATGGGGCCTCCTGGAGGCTCCACAGGAGTCCTGGGCATGGAGCCCCCACCATATGTGGGGAGGCTGAGGCACTAGAGCCTCCCTGCCCTGGCCTCCTTCCTGGCTGGCGGCGTGCCAGGCTCTGATGCCTGCCAGGGATGGCTGCCTGGATGGCACGAGAGCCTTTGTTCCAGACCACTCTGGGGGAGCCAGGTGAGAACAGGGGTGGGGGCACCCCAAAAGAGAGGCCCTTGCTCAAGCTTTGAGGAGCTCCTACCCCTTGCTACCCCTGTTCCAGGCCCCCAAAGGACACCCCAGCCCCCCTGTTCTAGTCAGAAGCCCAGGACTCCCAGCACCCCCTTCTCACAGGCCCCTCCATCCCTCTGTAAGGGCCTCACCAGACCCTCCTCCTGACCCACAGCCACTGTCTTGGGGCTCAGCCACATACCCTTCTATCCCCTACACCCCTTCCTCTCCCCACCCCCTTCCCCTGGAGACCATCGTTAACTCTCTAAAAAGCATGTTAGCAAGCCACGGAAGGCGGTCCCCAGGGCCTCCATTCTCCTGCTGGAGTGGCTGACATCTGCCGCAGCCCCAGAGGACAACCCCAGGGGCCACATTGCAGGCCCCAGGAGGGCCACCCCCGCCAGATCAACCAAGAGCAGAGCCTCTCCAGTTCACACACGTGTGCAAAACACCCTCTCCAGTTCACACATGTGTGCATGTGGCCGGCAGGTAGGGCCAGATGCCTGGCTTGTCCGGACACAGGAGGGAAGAGCCGGGCGAGATGCTCATGTCCCTCCCCTGGCCCCAACCTGCACGACCTGCAGGAGTCCCCTCCCTTGTGGGTCTCCACACAGGGACCGATGGCTGGGCACCCCTGGAGCCCCCGCTGCCTCATCCGGTGGTTTTGTGAGCAATACTTCCCCACACCCCCACAGAGGAGGTGCCACACAGGTAACTGATGATCCTGTGCTGGCCGCAGAGCGAGGGCACTGAACTACCCATGGCACGACGGCCAGCCCCGCGCAGACCGCACAGCACACAGCGGTGACACGTTCCCTTCACGAGCATAATTTTTCCTCCACGAACGCTCATGACAACCTGATGAATGAAATCTCTTTTTAAGGTAACCTGTCTCTCACAGTTAGCAGAAGATGAGGGGAAAGCCGTACGCTGGCTTCGACTGTTTGACCCCCATGGAAAGCTGGCAAGCCCAGCGAGGCGCACGCGGGAGCCTCGTGTTCTGTTTAGGAAGGAGAGCTGCTCAGCACGGTTCCCTTGTCCCCGTGGGAATGCCGGTTTTTATCTGTGCCTCACAGGCATGTCACAAATGGGGTAAGGAAACCATTTCTAGAGATGGAAACGAACAAGATTTAATGGAAAAACCAAAAAATGGTCTAAGACCCATTTTTCTTTCATGGTATCACTGGCCAGGAGGGTCTCCTGAGTCACCTCCCAGGTTGTGCCCCCGGGACACCTGCCCCCCAAAGCGGACAAAAGCTAGACCACAGATCAAGGGGACCCTGGTAAGGAGGGGGGTTCAAAAGTTTGAGGAAAGGGGGCTGGCCGTCGACAGGCTGGGCAAGGCTCCATTGGTCCACCCTCGAAATTCACTTAAAGGCTGGATTGCCAGGAATGACTTAATCCTTTGCCCTGGAAGTCCACCCTGGGTCCTCTGGGACTGCCCCCAGAGCCCCGGGCCCACAGGTGAGCCAGCCTTGCTCACAGAGCTGCCGGCCAGCCCCACACCCAGGAGGAGGGCCTGTGATGTGGCCCAGGGCCCTAGCTGTGCCCGCTTCCACCATCCGGCTGCCCTGCAGGCGATCGTCCCGGCCCGATGACACCAGAACCAGTGATTCTCGAGCCTTCCTCCGAATGCCAAGGGCCAGGCGGGAGACACTCCCAGATGTGCACTGTGGTTCTGGAAACCCTGGACCTTTGCTCCACCCAGTGGGCCAGGCTGCCCTTGCCCTGACCTGCTTGTGCACCCTCAGGCCCCTGTTCCCAGCTCACCTCTCCACAGCCCCCGATGCAGGCCATCTGTTCCCGCCAGGCAGTCCCCAGCCAAGCCCAGCCTCCCACGCCATCCAGAGCCCTGCCTTACCCTCGGCCAGCAGTATCTCCCTAGGTCTCCCACCCTGGCCCCCAGCCTGGCCCAGAACACAGAGTGCACTCTCCCATCCCCCCACCCTACCAGCTTCACCGGCCAGGTCAGTGAATCCTTAAAAGGTCCCCACTCAGCCATTTCTTTCCTCTGTAATTGGTGCCCTGAGGTCCACAGCAGACTTTCCTGCCTGTCCTGACCCAGGCCTGGCCGCCCTGCTCACTCTCAGGCCAAATCAGCCCATGGACCCCCAGTGGGCTCTACAGGCCCCCAGCCCCCAACCAGGCCTCTCCGCCCCCAGCACACCAGGGTCTGTCTCCTGCCCTGGCCTGCTGGTCTCTGCAGCTACAGAGCCTGGCCCTTCTGTCCTGGCAAGGACTCCTGGCTAGACTCAGCCCAGGAGCCACCTCCTCTGAGCAGCCTACAGGCATGACCCAAAGCACAGTCTCCCACTTGCTCCTCCAGCGTTGCAGGTCTGGCCAGGTTCCCCAAAAATCGCGGGTCGGTCTCTCTAGTCCCAAACATCAGCAGGTATGAGGTGACCCAGACCTATTCCAGGCCCGCCCCAGAGTGCCCCGGTTCCCTCCTCCAGCCTCTGTGTCCCCCTACAAGCAACAAGAGCATCAGTCAGGACATCTCCGGCCGCCCCGTCCTTGCCCATGTCCCTCGCTGGCCCACGTGTCATGGACTGAGTTGTGACACCCCCACCACCAAAATTTACATGTTGAAACCCCAGAACCTGCGAATAGAACTGTATTTGGAGATGGGATGTTTAGAGAGGCGTAGAGTTCAAAGGACTTCATTAGGATGGGCCCTCATGCAATCTGACAGGTGTCCTCATAAGAATGGGAAATTCGGGACGGGCGTGGTGGCTCACACCTGCAATCCCAGCACTTTGGGAGGCCAAGGCGGGTGGATCACTTGAGGCCAGGAGTTTGAGACCAGCCTGGGCAACATGGTGAAACCCCATCTCTACTAAAAATACAAAAATTAGCCAGGCCTGGTTGTGCGTGCCTGCAGTCCCAGCTACGCGGGAGGCTGAGAATCACATGAATCTGGGAGGCGGAGGCTGCAGTGAGCCGAGATCATGCCACTGCACTCCAGCCTGGCGACAGATGAGACTCCATCTCCAAAAGAATGGGAAATTAGGACAGAGGGAAGCCCACGGGAGGACACGTAGAGAAGGCGGCCCTCTACGAGCCGGGGAGAGAGACCTGGGAAACCAACCCTGCCGACTCGCGGATCTCAGATTTCCAGCTTCCAGAATTCCTGTTGTTTAAACCACCCAGCCTCTGGTACCTTGTCACAGCAGCTTGACAAGGCAAACCAAAGCAGCAAGGTTTGGGAAGGAAGGGGAGTGACGGGAATCAGGCTGGGGAGGCCTAAAGAGTAGGGAGCCGCGAGAGGTGTGTGAGGAAGGGTGGGCCGCAATCAGAGCTGTGCCTTCGGGGTCACTGTGACAGTGCAGGTCAGACAGGGGGCTGGGGGAAGGGTTCCTGGCACCCACAGCACCAGCCACCCCCAGTGCACCCACAGCACCACTCTGGCAGCCCATGGCCCTCTGAGGATGCTGATTCTGCTCAGATATGCAGCCCAAAGCCGCTCTCTCTGGGTAAGAGCCACTCTCACAGCACCCCCCATGCACCCTCCACAGACAGGACAGGGATGGTGACAGCCCCTGGAGTGTCAGGAGGCCTCCCACTCAGGCGCCCATTTTATACCCCAAAGGAGCATTTCAAAGTATTTGCCTCAGCAACACATACCCAGAGGGAGGAAGGAGGGCGCAGCGGTTAAAGCATTGCCAGGTGGCCCCGGGACATGAACCCGGCGGCCATCACTGGGCAGCCCTGGCTGCATCCCCCAGCCCCGCCCAGGGAACAGGCACACCTGCTCTCGTAAAGCCCTTGGAACCAGCCTGCCTCGCCTGACCCCGCGGGGCTGCTGCTTGCTGAGTGGTTGAGGTCACGGCTGCAGGAGCAGGCATTTAAAGCATGCCTGCCTCCCCCCACCTCCAGTGTCCTCACCTGAGATGTTCTCCAAATGCAGATTTTCCTGGAACATGCCAGAGCTGAAGTGTTTTGGTTGGAAACAAGAACTTTTTATGACGATATCCCACCGTTCTGCTCCTGCTGACAGCAGTGGACACAGCTTTTCTTGGTGAAGTCTTGGGGCTGCCCTGAGCATGGTGGGCTGGTGTGGGCGGCATCCAGGATCCACCTGCACCACGCTCCTGAGCAGCACACTGGCCTTCCCTGCCATCCTCAAAACCTCCTGTCCAGCCACAGTCACAGTGCGTGCCCTCCACACCTGCTGCTTCCAGTCAGAAACCAGAGAGTGGCATTTGCTGGAAATGGGTTTCAACTGAGGCTCAGCGGGTCTGAGTACCTCCCCGTGGGCTGAGCTGGGTCAGGCTGCCAGCTCCATCGCCAAACCCTGGATAAGCAAGGAGCCAAGATCGTGAGGGCTGCCCTGCCCCTTGCCCACCTGCCCCTAGCAGAGCACCAAGAGGGTGCAGGGACCCAGGCTGGGTCAGCAGGATGGGAGGGATGAGGGAGGCAGGCCCCGGGGTAGAGGGGCACCACTCCAGTCTCCAGTGCAGAGGCGCTGCAGAGGCGGGAGCCAGAAGACCAGTCAGACCTGGACACAGGGCTGGCCAGAGGCTGCGCCGCAGGGATGCTGTCCCCAAGATCTATACACTGGAGCTCTACTTCCCAGTACCTCCAATGCGGCTGTATTTGGAGACAGCACCTTTAAAGGGTAACTACATTAAAATAAGGCCATTCATGGGCCCCCATCAAATCTGGCTGGTGTCCTTACAAGAGGACATTTGGACACAAGGGTCACACGCATGCAGAGGGAAGGCCCTGTGAGGACACAGCGTGGAGGTGCTGTCTGCGCACCCAGAAGACGCCAGCCCGCCAGCACTGTGAGCTCCGACTTCCAGCTTCCAGAACCATGAGCCGCGAAGGTCTGCTCTTTCAGCCGCCCCTTCTGTGCGCTCGTTATGATGGCCCGAGCAGACGAAGGCAGATTTTGGTACCAGGCATGAGGTCAAGGCCGAAGCTGGACGGTGGGCAGATGGACAGAGGGACGACACTCAGCTCCCAACTGTGGCCGCCAGGACCCCACCCCCACCCGCACCGCAGCCCCTGCCCGGCCCCGCCAACCCTGGGAACACGGGGGACCAAACCCCCTCCCTTCCCCAGCCCACCCCAAACCAGCCTTTTGCCAAACACAGTCAATAAATTATTCAGTTTGCAGAATGCCATTATGTGTGAGTTTACTTAATTGAATAGAATAATTTATGGTGAAACCTGGGGAAAGAAAGATCGATGAGGAATGGCACAGAAGAATGATTGGGTTTCAGTGAAGGCAATTTGATTTTTATCCCTCATTATAATAATGTTAAGGGGAAAACATCAACTTGGGTCAGAATCAATATTTGCAGAGTGGCTGGACCATGAATTTTAACTGGAGGTGGCCAGGCACGTCAATAATTAATGCCATGTCTGCCGCCACAAATAACGGCTGGGTCCGGGTACAAATGCCCCCTACCCGCAGATTCGCTGGCGATCATAAAAGATAATTTAGGAACAAGGCTGTCAGCGGGCGCGTGCAACACCCCAGCGTGATTCAGGACGCAGCCCCACATCGGCTTCCCCGCAAATCACCCCGAGACAGCCGGCGCAAAGCTCCCACCCCTTTCCTGAGGGCTCCGCGTTGGTGGGTCTTGAGCCCAGCAGCGAATGCCAGGCCAGCTCCCGGCACCCTGACCTGCCTGCCTGTGTCCAGGCCACGCCCCACTCATCACCCTGCCTCTCAGGTACCCAGAAAACGGCGGAGGGCAGCTCAAACACAACGTATCCCAGCTCGAGAAGCACAGGGCTGCCCACCAGCCGCAGGGCCCAAGCATGCTGCCTCTGCCCTGAAACCTCTCCGGGAAAGAGAAGCTGACACCTCTGCCGCTCCGAGTCTGGGGGGAATCAGGGCCAGCCAGGTCTACGTGACGGATGCGCCTTCCTGCCGCTGCTGCTGTTCTCCCACTGAAAAGCGTTTCCTCACCCATGTGTTCATCCCAGAGGACTATGCTGTCTTTGTATGCAGGCGCAGGTGCAGACACCATAGATCAATCCTACAGGTCTAGGGGAGCAACAGAGTTACCCAAAGCACCCACAAGAGTGGCTTGCTAAGCCCAAGTCCCCAAGCTTCCAGCACCCCAGCGCCAGAGCCTGCCCAACCCCTACAGGCAGCCCTTCTCACACGCACGCGCACACACACACACGCGCGCGCCGTGTGCTCCAGGCCACCTGGAGCTGCTTAGACACAGATTCCAGCACAGCCATTCCCACGCTATGGATGAGAAAAATGAGGCCAAGGAAGGCTGAGGGCCTTGCCAGCAAGGGTGCCAGAGCCAGGCTCGGGTCTGCCAGACGCCAGTATCCCCACTCTCCGCAGGCGTGGCCCTCCAGATGCCGCTTCCCGGGTGCAGCTCTGCACAGGGTTCTGCAGCAGGCATGGAGGCAGACACCACCACAGCTCTGGTGACCTGGCGAAGGGCCCTTTGGGGACAGGGGGTCACCTGCCCCAAATGGAAAGGGGCAGGCAGCTATCGGCCTCCCAGGGGGAGAGGTGGGATCAGTGGCTGGACTCCGTGGGCAGCCTCGGGTACAGCTCTCGCCACACTCACCTGACCCATGAAGCCATTTCTCAGGGCCTCTCCAAGCTGTCGGGGTCACCTAGACCTGACCCAGGCTGGGCTCCGGAGAGGTGGGTCACGTTCCAGGACACGCCCTCTCAAATGCAGCTCCAACAGACAACACAGCAAACCAGAGAGTCACTGCCCTACCAAGGGGAGCCCTGTCCATCACGTGTCCTCTGCTGAACAGCAGGTTGGCCAAGCCCAGCCCAGGCCAGCCTCCACTGAGACCTAAGCGGCCTAAATGCCTTCACACCTGTGCAGACGCCACAAGCATATCTCCCATGCTGTAATCAGTAAGAAGTCCACAGATGCCTCTCCCACAGGCTAAAGGGTCTACAAGGGCAGGAACCATGGCTACTACCTCCATTCCCAGCCCTGAGTTCAGCATGAAGCAAGTCTTAATTGCCATTGGATAAGTGGGTAGGTAGGTGAGGGAGTAAGTGGATGGAGAGAGGGATAGAGGGAGAAATGGATGGATGAATGGAAAGAGGGATGAATGGATGGATGAGCAGGTGGATGGATGAGTGGGTGGATAGATGGATAGGTAGAAGGCGAGAGAAAGAAAGGAAGGAATGAGTAACTGAGTGGGTGAATGGAGGAAGGGAGAAAGGGTGAGTGTATGAATGGATGAATGAATAGAGGATGGCTGGCTGATGGATGGATAATTGATGGATAGATGGATGATAGACTGATGAATGGATGGATGGATGGTGGATGGAGGGATGGTGGACAGATGGGTGATGTATGGATAGAAGGATGGGTAGACAATGGGATGGATGGATGAATAGAAGGTGGATGATGGATATAAAGATAATAGCTAGATGATGAATAGATGGATGGATAGATGAAGGATGGATGACCATAGATGGCTGATAGAAGGATAAATGATGGATGGATGCTAGGTGGATGATAGATGGATGGGTGGATGAATGATGGATGGATGAACGAATGGATGATGAATGAATGGATGATGGATGGATGATAGATGGATGAATGAATGGATGGATGATGAATAAATGGATGATGGATGATGCCTGGATGATGGATGATGGGTGGGTGGATGGATGGATGATACATAAACGGATGGATGATGGTTGAATGATGAGTGGATATATGGATAGATGATGGATGGATGGATGGAAGGATGGATGGGTACATAAGAGAAAGGCTGAGTGGATAGATGGGAGTATGGAAAACAGATAGGTGAATGACTGACAAACTGAGAGGAAGGATGAATAGAGATTCAGGTAGTTAGATGAGCTTTTGGGAGAAGGGGTTGGCCCCAGGAGAGCAAGGACTATACTTGTACTACTTTCTGTCACCAAGTGGGCACTGAATCGATATTCATCAAACGAATAATAAAACAGTGGACAGGGAATGGTGGGTCGGTGGGGTCATGGGGACAGCAGTTCCACCCATCTCACCACTGGGACCAATCTCAAGGCCAGCACGCCAGGCCTCACTTCATCCATTGGGAATGGTGAGGCCCAGGGAGAGGAAAGGGCTCTCCCTCAGCCTCGCAGCATGTCCGAGCGGGGCTGGGGCAGCCAGGCCCCTGCTTCTCCACCAGGCCCTGGTCCTCAGCCCAGCCCTGCCTCTCAGGCCTCCATTGGTGCCACAAGCTCCTTCGGTGAGCCAGGACTGAGCACCTCCCCTCAGTCTCTGGTCCCAGCTCTGCTCCCAGGTGAGGTCTGCCCAGCCTTGGAAGGAGACTGGGAAGCAGCTGCCCCACAGAGAATGTGGCCAGCTTCGCACACAGACCCACAGGTGCGTTCTTGTTTTGTCCTGGATGCAAGCTCACTGCAGACGTCCCATTCATACCAGGTTCTCGTCAGGGGCACCTGTGGGCACCTGCAGGCATGGGACAAGCAAAGGCGGGCTTGAGGGTGAGCTGATACTAAGAGAGGCCAAGTGATGACAAAGGATGAGGACAAAGGTAGAAATGGCGGGTGGTGGGGACTGCCTGGAACATGCTTTGAGAAAGAAAAGGAAATGAAAGCCGGTAGACCCGAACCCCATGGCTGCCTCCTCCCAGCCCAGCACCGGGGCCCCACCTCCTGCACCCTCCTTCCCACCCAGCCATGACCACGGCCACCTCCCCTCCTCCTTGCCCCGGCCCCTCCTTGGTAAGCTCTGCCCTTGTCTTCTCTTTCTCTACCCCGGTGCCTCCCAGACACCCTCTCCCCACCCTCAGGCATCCCACCCCCCGCAAGGCACCTTCCCCCAGCCCTGCAGGGCTGTGCTGGTAAATGTTTTAACCACTGGCTCTGTGAAAAAAGAACAAATGCCTGTGTATGTGAACGCACGTTGATTACACGTTACCACCATAAAAGACGTGTACACACAGTTTACAAATAACTCGAACAGACACCCAGCAATGCGTGGTGAGGTCTGAGCCCCACTTCCCTGAAGGCTCCTTGGCTCTGCGCTAGTATCCACCATCAGCCCCACAGCTGCCACTCTGCGGTTCAACAAAGGAAGCCGGGTCTCTTTCCCAAGAAGCTCGTTGTTGCGATGGCTGATGTGCGCTCTGTTCAGCCACCTCGGATCTCGCCCTCACGCCCATTTTATTCACTCACCGAGACCGCTGGTGCTGCAGATTGCAGCCGGCTGACTCTCGTTAGCTTTCTGCACTGTGGCCGGGACAAGGACGTGATCTGATTCTACATTATTTAATGACAAACACGTGGAACCACTGGCTCCTGTCAGCCCAGAGCCAGCTCCCGGCAAGAATGAAGGGTGAGTCAACCGGCCGAGTGCATGGGAAGCCTCTGCCTCAGCCCAAAGCTTCCGCCTGGAGCTGCCTGTGGGACAGTCTCCCGGACCACCCAGAGCACCTCAGACCTCACGGGGCCCTCAAACCACGCTGGCCTCCTGTGGCCCCAGGCCCCACACCTCAGCATTCCGCCAAACTCCCGCTGCCTCTGCCATGCCGGACGCCCCAGCCCCCTTCACCCCACACACCGGCCCAGCCACTGCCCACCACAAGGCCCCGTCTCCAGCTTCCTCCAGTCACCCAGCCTCACCCCTGTCTCCGGGGCTGCTTGGCTCCTTCTCGTTCATTTACTCCTCGGCTGCCCCGTCTGCAGGAGAGGGCTGTGGGGTCAGCTCACCCGGGCAGGGCTCCCGCCACAGCCCCTCACCCACCCTGAGCAAGCCAGGGGTCTGCCAAGTACCCGGGCAAGAGGCAGCCTGGCCCGCCCTGGGCCCAGAGAGTCAGGCCTGGGGACACCCGACGGCCGTGGGTCCTTTCTGTGTTTCGGAGTCAGAGTCCCTGGCGTGCGGGACTCACTGGATTCCTGTCCACCACGCAGGGCCTCATCCCGTCCTCTCCCTCCCACTCAGCCATCCGCATCACCCTTCCCTGCCCCACCCCAGGCCCCTAGAAGTCTCTGATGCCCCCAGAATTAGAAAGGGGGGATGGTTTGGGAAGAGAGGCCCTGCTGGTGGTCTGGGCACAGGCAGGATTTCCAAACTGCAAGCCACACTGCTGCTGTCCCTGGGACGCCTCCGGCTCCCACCACTGCTGCAGGGGACGTGTCTCAGGTGGGCTGCAGTGGCCGCTGCTGTCCTCGGCTGCATGAGAACTCTGTACAGGGTTCACACTCCTCGCTGGGGCCCCATCCACTAGTAGGACTCCATGTGTGCAGGGTGGTCTACGGAGAGATCCCAGGGCAGGGACTGCGAGGGGGCTCATTGAAAAGCACCACTGTCCAGTCCCCCACAGCACAGTCCCCCACACCCAGCAGGGCGGCCAGCCTGCCATGCCCCCCTCTGCCCCATCCTCAGCCTGGCACGCTGCCACCCCACCAGCTCAGCCAGCAGCAGAGCTCACCCCTGGCCTCGCTGCATAGCCATCCCCTGCAACAGACACCTGCCAGGAGGATGCTTATCCCCGCATCTCTGGTTCTCTCTGCCCTCCCAGGTCCCCCTAAGCACCTCCTCTTCCAGGAAGTCTTCCCTAACCACCCCTGGCCCAGCTAGAAGCACTTCCCTTCCTCTGAGTCCCCCACACTTTCTCTGCCTCTCTCTTGGCCTAATCATCTGCTAGACCCTTGGTCACCCGCCAGACAGTAGGTGACCTCCTGGACCGTAGAAGCTCTTAAGAGCACAGCCTACACCTGACCTCCCTCCCACAACACAGCCCTGACACGGCATGAGCTGAGAGCCTGGGTCTAGGGAACTAAAGAAGATCTGGAAAATTCTGGCTTCACTGAGCCCACCATGTGCTGGGCACCAGGGACCATCACACACACCACCCACTTCATCCTCCAGGATGAGGGATATCTCTCCCCATTTTACAGAAGAGGAGATCACTGCCCGCCAAGGACAGAGCTGAGGGCCGACCCTAGCCTCGCTGCTCCAGAGCCCTGGGTGGGCAGGTGCCTTGCTATACAGAACTCACAGCACCCAGCCAGGGCCACGGAGAGACAGCCACCTGCTCCAGGATGGCATATCCGCCCTCCCGAGCTGAGGGGATGGTAGCGCTGAGGCAGCGTCTCTGCAGAAGCCATTCCTCCACCCCCTCCCCTCTGCCCAACCGACCCTGACCCCTCACGCTCGGCATGTGCCACCTCAGCCAGAGGCCTCCCAGCACTGAATTGGGCAACAGAGAAGGCTGAGCAAACATTTGTTTCTTTGAGAAGAAAGGAGACCCTCTGGTCCTTCCAAGAGGAGCATAAATGAGGCCCCAGGAAACCCCACTGGGATGCAGGGCTGGCGGGTGCCCAGAAGTGGCTCAGAGCAGACCAGGTGATTACCAAAGAACCAGGTAATTACCAAAGAACCCGGTGATTACCGAAGAACCACATGAAAACTAAAAACAGACCAACCGGAGCAGGACCCAACTTCACAGTGAACAAATGTTCTTTGTGTTTTTAAGTGAACGATGCATTTTAAGCCAATCCCTTCCCGCCCGCCCCCCTCCACTGCCGTGCTCCCCCCATGCACAGGCCACCTGGACAGAGGCTCTCCCTGAAGCGCTCCTGAGAGCGTGAGGGTCCTGACCCTGCCGTGGCTGTGCGGCCGGGTTGGAGGCACTGAGGGCGAGGGGGAGCCCAAGTCCATGCCCTGGTTGTGAGAGGAGGCTGGCACAGGACCCGCGGGAGGGGTGCAGAGGGGAGAGCAAGTCTGGGAGATCTGGGGGTTCTGAGAGACATGGGGCAGGTGCCAGAGAAACCACGGAATCACAGATCTGGGGCTCAGGGATAGGGTCTGGGGGCCAAGGTGCCCAGGGGGGATCTGAAGCCCCAGGACAGGGGAAGGTGGCCCAGAGAGAGTGCAGGGAGAACCCAGGGCTGAGGGCCACAGAGGGACAGACCAAGGACAGACCAAGGACACACCCACAGGGTGGGGGAGCAACCAGGTGGGACCCGAGGAGAAGTGGGCACGGATGCCAAGAGAAGGGCACAGGGTTCTGCCCGTGAAGGCTGTGAGATCTCGCCCCGCAGAGGCCTTGGTGGTGGGGGAGGGGAGGGCTGAGGAGACCCTCCCGCCCTCGATCTACCCAGGGGTGCGCTGCGGTAGGTCCCTGTGAGCAGGCTGGGGCCTCATGCGAGGCCTCCCTGGGGGCTAGGGGCTCATTTGCAAGAGGGTCTGCTTGCCCTGCTTCGGCTCTGTGCCCACACCCCACATATTGGCACCGCAGCCATGATGCCTGTGCCCAGTGCGCTGCTGCTAGAAGCTGTGAAGCCTGGCAGAGCCCCCTCGTCACCCACTTACGGCAAAGGGAGTAGGAGAGAGAGCAGGTGCCAGCCAGACACGGGCGGGGGGCATCCCAGCCCCTGCCTCCACTCTGGGTGAGGCCTTGGGAGACAGAAGCAGGACAGCACCCAAGAGCTGGGCAGAGAGACGAGGGCAGAGGGCTCCGGGTAGGCGAGCCTGGGACCAGGGAGCTGTCTGGACGAGGGAGCCAGGAACACACAGGGGCAGGGCTAGCCCCCGACCCCAACCTGCCCACAGGCCTCAGCAGGCACATCCCATGCACCAGCCCACCCAACGCCCAGCCCCTTCCTTCTGCCTCGCCTCCAGCTCATTCCTTGCCCCCAGAAGCCAGAGCCTGTCCCACTGACCCCATCATCTCATCCCAGCCCCCACCTCCTCCCCTAGCTTGCCAGGCTCTGGGCGCTGAACTGTGGGGTCAGCCAGCCCAGGCAGGGCTCCTATCTCAGCCTCTTGTCCACCCCGAAGCGAGCCAGGGGTCTGCCAAGTATCCAGGCAAGAGGCAGTGGTGCCTGGAACTATGCAGAGTGAGGACACCAGGCTCCCGGAGGAGCCCTCGGGGCCAGCCAGTCTCGGGAGCAAGGGCAGAGTCCACGCCGAGTGAAAGGAGGCCCCTCTGCCCCCTTGCAGTGCCCTCAGGCTCCACTAGGCTCACCCCAGGGGCAGATGCAACCAAGCATGGCCCCAAGGTGGGGCCGGCGCGGCCGCCCATCCTCCTCCCAGACCCAGGGCTTCGGCGTGAGGCAGGGAGCGGCCTGGCTCTCCAATCCTCCGTCTGCCTCCCGCAGCCCAGCCCGCCCTGGACCTTGCCTTCCTGGTGTATGACATGGGGTGACTCTGACAGCTGCCCATGCCTGGACCCGGAAGGCCCCCGATAAATGCCGACAGCAATGTCAGCAAACAGTCACTGCCCTAGAGAGGGCCAGGCAGCTCCTAGTGCCCCCGCCCTGCACTGCTGGCTCCAGGCACTTTACAGGCCTTTTTCTATTTCTCAGGCTCCATGTTGAGTCCACAGAGCCGGTAGAAGCAGAGCCTGGCGGTGGACCTGAGGGGAAGCTGCACCGTCCCACGTCATCCCACCCCTGTCCATGCCATCCCCATCTGAGCCAAATGCGTGGACGCTCATCATGTGCCAGGCACCACTGAGCCGCACAGCCTGGGTCAAACCATCTAACTGAGCCCCAGTGAGGTATGGGCGGATACGAAGCTCCAGTTTCAGAGCACAGAGAGGTTCAGTAGCACGCCTGGGGTCACACAGTGGGCAGAATTTGCACCCAGATGGCCCAGCTGGTCTGGGCACTGAGGCCAGTCACTGCCCTACACTCTATGTCTTGTGACACTAAGCAAGTCCCTCCCAGGCACAGGAGGCAGGAACCGGCAGGCCTGGGCTGTGTGGTCAGTGTGTAGGCGGGTTCTCAGGCAGAGCTGCCTCTCCCTGTGCTGCTGCTGTGTGACGGACCCGTTACACCCAGGAGGTCAGCCCCAATGGCCACCTCAATCCACAATTGCTGTTCCGCCGACAGCAGAGTGGATTTACGAGCAGCTCTCCGCCTTCCCACAGTGGCCAAGCCACCAAGCCCACCCCAGCCTGGGACCAGTCCTCAGACCTCCAAGGGTTTTGGCCGAGTCCTATGTTCCCCCAATGCAGGTGCGAGGGGAGGCCCCTGCCTGCATCCCCCACCTCCGCCTCTCACCCACCATAACGTCTTTCCCCAAAGCCTCTGCTTTCCCCATTCAGGGACACACCCACCTCCACCGTTCAGGGAGCCCCAGCCTCCAAGTGCTCATTTCCACAATGGGGAAACTGAGGCCCAGGGGGCGGAGGTCACAGGTTGGAGCTGGCTCCTGCAGGCCAGGCCATGGGTCTCGCCAGACATTTCTGACCTCCATCCTCTGGGCCCTCCTACCCTCCCGCGTGCCCCTTCCCTGGGTTCCACAGCTGCAGCCTATGCCAGGAGGCCCACCTGCCCTGGGGGACCCTTTGGGTGTCCAGGCCACTCTACCTAGGCTCTGGCCTGGGAGTCCCCAAGCGCAGCCGGCCACAGGTCACCGGAGGCCACCTCCTCGTGCATGGCCTGGCCGGGTGCCAGTCTGAGACAATAGTGGCCCAGTAGAAGCTTCTGGAAGAAAATGCTGGTGCTCTACTCCAGGTTCTTTCAGGGGAGACTCCAGAGCAGCACCAGGATCTGAGCTGAAACTTCAATCCCCAAACCCAGATTCCCAGGTCCTCCTACCTCAGATCCTCAGGCCCAGGACCCCCGGATCCCCAGACCCACGACCCTGGAGCCTGGCCTCCCTCCTCCTGGCAGCAGCTCAGAGGCCTCCTCTGCCCCACAAGAAGTGGCCCTCGGTCTAGCACCTGAGCTCAGGTGTCCAGCAGGACTGGGCTTGGGTCCCCAGGCCACCCAACCTTTGCTGGGCAGATTTGCTCTTTGTGCCTGTCTGTGGGAACCAAGGCCAAGCTCCTCCCCTCCCCATGGGCCTGCCAGGAAGAACTGGGGGTGGGGACTGGTGGGGGAGCACCCATGCCAGGGCTCCAAGAAGGTGGACATAGTGCAGGGCATTGGGGCCCATGACTCCCAAATGCATGTGTGTGTGTGCATGTGTGTGCCCATGTGTGCATATGTGTGTACGTGTCCCTACATGCATGTGCACCCATGTGTATGTGTGCCCAAGTGTGCATGTGTGTATGTCCCTACATGCATGTGCACCCATGTGTGCATGTGCCCGTGTGTGCCCATGTGTGTGTACATGTGTGTATACATGTGCCTGTGTGTGCATGTTCCCATGTGTGCATGTCCCTACATGCAAGTGCACCCATGTGTGCGTGCATACCCATGCATGTATGTGTGCATGTGTGTGCCCATGTGTGCGTGTGTGCCCATGTGTTCATGTGTGTCCCTGCACATGTGTGCACACACCGAGTGATAAATCTGGCCACCTGGAGGTGTTTTATTCTCTATTCCTATTAACAAATCGCATGGCCTGACAGGAGCAGCTGGGGATTGAATCTCTCATGCAGATCAGCACAACAGTAAATAAACAGTGGCCTGCACCAGCCACCTTTTCGGCCTGACCTGGGTCCCACACCAGTCTCCAGGTCCTACCTTGGACTAGATGAGCCTGGGTGCACCTCCCACACCAAGGGCTCAGAGCCCTGGCCATGCCACCAGCCCCAGGTGCTGCAAGGCTTTAGGGGAGCTGCTACCCGCCTCCTCGACCGCCGTACTGTCCCCAGGCCCCTGGCTCCCCTCACACAACGACCAGCCCTGAGGAACTGCCCACCCACGTGCTCAGCCAGCCCGCTGGGTAAATCTAGCGGGACCCTTCTGGGCTGCTGAGGAAACAACGCATGTAAGTGCATGGGGGCCTCCCTGGGGTCCCCCTGAGACAGGGTGCCTCACCTCTTGCTCTCCAGGGCCCATCCCTGCTCATCCCAGGGCACTTCTCCGGCAGCCCAGGTGGTAAGTGGCAGAGCTGGGACTGGAAGCCGGGCAATTTCCAGCACCAGTGCTTTGCAGGCTGTCTCAGAAGCAGACGCCCTCCTGGCCACCCACTCTCCAGACAAGCACAGACTGATCCCTCCTGCCTTGGCAGAGAGACGTCACCTGCCCATGCCCCAGGGAGCCTGGGTTCCCTAAAGCAGGACCTGGGTCTCCCTCATCCATCCCCTCTCAGCTCAGCCAGGCCCAGAGCCCAGCCCACAATGCTCAGAAAGTGCTCCCTGGATAGCTGTGTGCTGTGAAACCTCCCTCCTGAAGGTGAGTTCCAAGGCTCCCAGGGCAGGAGAGTGGAGCAAGAGGTGGAACCCTGGCTACCCTGGGCCAGAACACACGGCCAGTGGGTGTGTGAGACCGCTGGCAGGCAGGGGCTGCCCAGGCTGTAGATCACACCCAGGCTGCCCTGGTTCTCAGCGAGGCTCATCCCGCCTCATAAAGATGCCAGCGAGCCCTGCGCCAGCACAGGCAGGCCCACAAATCACCCTGGGCGCAGGATTTAGAGTGTCACCCCTCTGCCAGGCGGATTAGCTTCGAGAGACAGCCACTGAGGCTGCAAGAAATACGGCCCCCCACCCCCGGGGCTGGAGAAACAGCAGAGATGTATTCCAAATCAGCCGCTTAGATGCAGCAGACAGCTGCCCCTGCTGGAGGAGGGACAATCAAGGCACAGAAGGGGGCACCTGCCCAGGCCCCACCCCTGCACCCCCCCCAGCTCCTGGTCCCTTCCTGCCCAGCTATTCGGGGTCCCTTCAGGGTGCTGGTGTCACCAGCGGCCCCGCCTGGGAGTATCCTCTGCGGGGCGCATGGGCTTTCCCTTGAGGGCAGCAGAGCCATTTTGTGAACCTGGACCAAGTGTCCCTGAAGGGCTGAGAAAACCAGGAGCCCACCAGGAAATAGGCTGCCTTCCTCCCGGTCAGAGGGGGAGTAAATGGTGACTGTGTGGTCCTCGAGAAATGGCAAGGAAGTCGGAGCAGTCTCAGCCCTCCCCACCCCAGGCCATCCCCCGACAGGTCCATGGGATGCTGTGGAGAGCCGGCTGAAGCCCCGGATGGCAGGTGGGGCCGACTGGCCAGGCAGACACCCAGGGGCAGCAAGTCCATCTGACCTCACACTCCTGTGATGGTGACGGCAGCCAGAAGGCAGCTAGGTGGTGATGTCACCCTGTGGGTTCTCAGGAACATCACTGCCCCAGGGCCAGGCTGGGCCTGTGTCACACCTCAACTAGCCCAGCATCACCCGCCCCAGCAGCCAGCAGGCGCCTCCTGCCTGCCATTCACCCACTCAGGGCCACCGAGGTCACCAGGAAGCCCCAGCCTGGCATGGGGCTTCGGCCCTGGATAGCACCCTCCTCCGGCATCCCCAGGGGCCTCATCTCACCTCAGACCTCCTTAGGGGAGGGTCCCGGGCTGCTCAGGGGCCTGGGCAGGGGTGGAGTCCCTCTTCCCAGGCACAGCTCCTCCTGGCAGGAGCTCCCAGCAGGGGCCCAGGGACATTCCCTTCCACCTGGGTGCTCAGACCTCCACCCTCGCCCCTCCGCTGTGACACCCCCTCACTTCTGCCAATTCAGAAGGGTGGAGGCTCCCAGGCCTGTGTGCTCAGGGACTGTCATATACAACCAGCTAAGGACCATGCGAGACAACTGGTGTGACGTGTCACCCAAGGGCCAGGGCAGTAGCTTATGCCTGTATTCTCAGCACTCTGGGAGGCCAAGGCAGGAGGATTGCTTGAGCCAAGAGTTCCAGACCAGCCTGGGCAGCAAAATGAGACCCCCATCTCTCCAAAAATTACAAAAACTAGCCAAGCATGGAGACACACCTGTGGTCCCAGCTACACGGGAGACTGAGGCTGGGGGATCACTTGAACCTGGGAGCTTGAGACAGCAGTGAGCCGTGATGGCACCACCGCACTCCAGCCTGGAAGACAGTGAGACCCTTCCTCAAAAAAAAAAAAAAAAATATATATATATATATATATCTCACGTCAAGGCACGGACTCAAGAGCCACATGTGTGGTGGGCGGGGGGAGGAGGGCACACATGCCCTCAGGCTTAGGAACTGGGCAGCACCGGCTCACCTATGGGGGCCACGGGGGCTTGGGGGCAATAGTTGGGGACTCCAAACCGACTCGGCCAGCTGAAATGCTCCCAGTGGCCAGAGCTGGAACCGCTTTAGTCACGAAACTAATAGTATGAACGTAACCCAAAGTACAAAGCAAACATCTCTAAGTCCGAGCCGCTGAAGATGTTTGAGTAAATCAGTGAACGAGAGAAGAGACAGCTCTCCCAGGCAGAAGAATTCCAAGTGTTTTACATCTCTGCCTTGGGAGGTGGAGCCCGGAGGGGGTGGTAGACTTGAAAGGCCTGGGGAAGTCGGGCGACCTGAGCTGTGGCCGCTATGACCGCCGGCCATGCTGCACGCTCATGGGAGGGGCACCGGAGCCTGCGGTCAGATGTGGGAGCTCTGTGTGGGCTTCAGACTTTCCCTGCAGGCCCAAAGGAAGGCTTCGTGTTAAAAGATGATTGTGAATCAAGCAGCGCCGCCAAAGGCCAAGGGCTGGTACGACTAGGCTCGGGTAGACGGGGGAGGGTGGGGGACCCACATTTGGGACATGTCACCTCCTCCTGATCAGGCGGTCAGGAGGGCATTTAGTGAGGACCCTCTAGCTGCCCTGCACCCAGGCATGGAGTGAGCACCTTTGGGGGACCCCTCTGCTCCCAGCCCTCCTGGGAGCCACCACCCTGAAACCACAAACGTCCCTGCTCACGTGTCTCCTGTGCCGGCCACAAGGACTCTGCAGAGGGAGACCCTGTGTCCCTCTGCCTTGGCCTGTCTGAAGGGAGACAGACCTGGGCCTGGGCCTCCAGGTCCCAGTGACAACATGGAGGCACAGGGACGTTGACCCAGAGCCTCTCTGGGCTCTTAGCTGCCTACCACCTCTACTCCCTACACCCACCCCACACCACACCATTCCCCAAACCCACCCCATCCCATCCCGCACACCCACCCTACCCCACCCCATACCCTACAACCACCCCACCCCATCCCGCACACCCACCTCCATCCCATTCTCCCACACCCTCCCCATCCCTCTACCCCTACCCCCCACCTCTACCCCCACCCCACCCCTCTACCCCCACCCCACCCCACCCCTCTACCCTCACCCCACCCCACCCCTCTACCCTCACCCCACCCCACCCCTCTACCCCCACCCCACCCCACACCTCTACCCTCACCCCACCCCACCCCTCTACCCCCACCCCACCCCTCTACCCCCACCCCACCCCACACCTCTACCACCACCCCATT
>CAUYLG010043129.1:0-13795 GCA_963573385.1 Cacajao melanocephalus
TCCCAACCTAGCTTCTGCAAGAAATGTGTTTCTAACCTGCTGAATCAAAATATTGATTCAACTCCCTTAGTTGAAGTAGCTCACACCAGAACATTTACACAGATATGATTCTTCTGTGTTTCACAGGCTGTCTTACTGATATTTCGTATAAGATGGTATTTTGCTGGAAATGTCAATTTTCATATTCTCCAAAGAAAGCATTTTCAAACTGCTGCATACACACATCAGTGTAACTCTGTAAGATGAATGCAGACATGGACAAGCATTCTCCCAGATAGCTTGCTTTCAGTTTTTAAAGTGAGATATTTCTCATTACAGTATATGCTCACTATCAGTCTGGAAGGTCCCACTCTAACTTCTGCAAGAAATGTTTTTCTAACCTGCTGAATCGAAACATAGATTCAACTCCCATTCTTGAATGAGCACACACTGGAGGAGTTTCACAGATAGGTTACTTCTGTGTTTTACAGGCAGTCTTACTGCTTTTTCGTATAACATGGGATTTTGGTGCAAATGTCAGTCTTCAGACTCTCCTTAGAAACCATATACATACTGCTGCTTATACACATCAGTGTAACTCTGTAACTTGAAAGCACATATTAACAAGTATTCTCGCAGATAGCTTGCTTTTAATTTTTAAGGTGAGATATTTCTCATTGCAACACTTGCAGATTTTCCATCTGGAATAAACCAATTTCGCTTCTGCAAGAAATGCGTTTCTAACCTGCAGAATCAAAGCATAGATTCAACACCCTTAGGTGAATGAACACAAACCAGAGCAGTCTTAATGATACGTTTAGTCTGTGATTTACAAGCAGTCTTACTGCTATTTCATATACCTCAGTATTTTGCTGGAAATTTGATTTTTAGATTCTTCACAGAAAAATTTTCAAACTCTTGAATACAAACATCAGTGTAACTCTGTATGTTGAATGCACCCGTGGACAAGCATTCTCCCAGATAACTTGCTTTTAGTTTTTAAGGCGAGATATTTCTCATTACTGCACATGCCCACCTTCCATCTGGAATGTCCCATTCTAGCTTCTGTAAGAAATGCGTTTATAACCAGCTGAATCGAAACGTATATTCAGCTCCCTTAGTTGAACAAATACAATATATAGCAGTTTCACAGATACGTTTCTTCTGTGTTTTACAGGCAGTCTTACTGCTATTTTTTATAACACGGGATTTTGCTGAAAATGTCAGTTTTCAGATTCTCCGAAGAAAGCATTTTCAAACTGCTGCATACACACATCAGTTTAACTCTCTAAGTTGAACGCACACATTGACAAGCATTCTAAATGACAGCTTGATTTTAGTTTTAAGGTGAGATAATTCTCATGATAGCATATTCACACTTTCCATCTGGAATGCCCCAAACGAGCCTCTGCAAGAAATGTGTTTCTAACCTGGTGAATTGAAACATAGTTTCAACTCCCCTATTTGAATGAACAAACATCAGATCAGTTTAACAGATATATTTCTTCTGTTTTTCACAGGCAATCTTACTGCTTTTTCATATAATATGGGATTTTGCAGGAAATGTCAGTTTTTCCGATTCTCCACAGGAAGTGTTTTCAAACTGTTGCATACACACATCAGTGTAACTCTGAAATTTGAATGCACACATTGACAAGCATTCTTCCAGATAGCTTTATTTTAGTTTGAAGGTGAGATACTTTTCATTACAGCATATGCCCACTTTCTGTCTGGAATGTTCCAATCTCGCTTCTACAAGAAATGTGTTTCTAACCTGCTAAATCGAAAAATTATTTCAACTCCTTTTGTTGAATGAAAACACAACAGACCAGTTTCAGATATGTTTCTTCTGTGTTTTACAGGCAGTCTTATTTCCATTTCTCATAAAACGGGATTTTGCCCAAAATGTCAAGTTGCAGATTGTCAACAGAAAGCATTTTTAAACTGCTGCATACTCACATGACTGTAACTCTGTAAGTTGAATGCACACTTGAGCAAGCAATCTCACAGATAGCTCGCTTTTAGCTTTTAAGGTGAGATATTTCTCATTACAGCCTATGTCCATTTTCAATCTGGAATGTCCCAATCTAGCTTCTGCAAGAAATGTGTTTCTAACCTGGTAAATTGTAACATAGATTCAACTCGCTTAGTTGAACGAACTCACACCAGAGCAGTTTCAAGGATACGTTTCTTCTGTGTTTTAGAGGCAGTCTTACTACTCTTTAGTATAACTCGGGATTTTGCTGGAAACAGCAGTTTTTCAGATTCTCCATATAAAGCGTTTTTAAACTGCTGCATACACACATCAGTGAAACTCTGTAAGTTGAATGCACACATTGCCAATCATTCTCCCATACAGCTTGCTTTTAGTTTTTCAGACGAGATATTTCTCATTATATCATAGTACCAATATCCATCTGGAAACTCAAAATCTAGCTTCTGCAAGAAATGTGTCTCTACCCTGGTGAATCAAAACATAGATTCAACTGCCTTAGTTGAAAGAACACACACCAGAGCAGATTCACATATACGTTTCTTCCATGTTTTATATGCAGTCTTATTGCTTTTTCTTATTATGAGAATTTTGCTTGAAATGTCAGTTTTCAGATTCTCGAGAGAAAGTGTTATCAAACTGCTGCATACACACATCAGTGTAACTCCCTAAGTTGAATGCACACATGGACAAGCATTCTCTCAGATAGCTTGCTTTTAGTTCTTAATGCAAGATATTTCTCATTACAGCATATGCCAATTTTCCCTCTGAAATGTCAATATATAGCTTCTGCAAGAAATGTGTTTCTAACCTGCTGAATGGAAACGTATATTCAGATCCCTTAGTTGAACGAACACACACTGGAGTAGTTTCACAGACACGTTTATCCTGTGATTTAGAGGCAGTCTTACTGCTTTTTCATGTAATACAGAATTTTGCTGGAAATGTCAGGTTTCAGATTCTCCACAGAAAGGCAGTTAAAACCTACTGAATACACATAACAGTGTACCTCCATGAGTTGAATGCAAACATTGACAAGCATTCTCCCAGATACCTTTCTTTTTGTTTTTAAGGTGAGATATTTCTCATTAAAGCATATGCCCACTTTCTTTCTGGAATATCCCATTCTCCTTTCTGCAAGAATGTGTTTCTAACCTGCTGAATTGAAACATAGATTCAACTCCGTTAGTTGAATGAACACACACCACAACAGTTTAACAGACACGTTTCTCCTGTGTTTTACAGTCGGTTTTACTGCTCTTCCATGTAACTAACGATTTTGCTGGAAATGTCAGTTTTCAGATTTTCCACAGAAAGCATTTTCAAACTGCTACAAACACAAATCAGTGTAACTCTGTAAGTAGAATGCACACATCGACAAGCATTCTCCCAGATAGCTTTCTTTTATTTTTTAAGGCAAGATGTTTCTACTTACAGCATAGTCCCAATTTCCATCTGGAATATCTCAATCTATCTTCTGCAAGAAATGTGTTTCTAACCTGCTGAATCAAAATATAGATTCAAATCCCTTAGTTGAACGAACACACACCAGAGCAGTTTCACAGATACGTTTCTTCTGTGTTTTACTGACAGTCTTACTGCTTTTTCGAATAACACAGCATTTTGCTGGAAATGTAAGTTTTCAGATTCACCACAGAAAGTGTTTAAATCCTGCTGCATACACACATCAATGTAACTTCGTTAGTTGTGTGCACACATGGACAAGCATTCTCACAGATGGCTTGATTTACTTTTTAAGCCGAGATATTTCTCATTACAATATATGCCCACTTTCCATCAGGAATGTTCCAATCTTGCTTCTGTAAGAAATGTATTTCCAACTTGCTCAATCAAAACAGAAATTCAACTCCTTTAGTTGAACGAATACACAGCAGAGCAGTTTCACAGAAACGTTTCCTCTGTGTTTTACAGGCACTCTAACTGCCATTTCGTATAACACTGTTTTCAGTATAAATGTCAGTTTCCCGACTATAGAGAGAAAGTGTTTTCAAACTCCTGCATACACACAGCAGTTTAACTCTGTAAGATGAATGCACACATGGACAAGCATTCTCCCAAATAGCGTGCTTTTATTTTCTAAGGTGAGATGTTTCTCATTAGAGCATTTGCCCACTTTATGTCTGGAATGTCCGTATCTAACTACTGCAAAAAATCTGTCTCTAACCCGCTGTATGGAAACACAGAATCAACTCCCTAAATCGAACTTACACACACCAGTGCAGTTTCACTGGTACTTTCCTTCTGTGTTTTACAGGCAGTCTTAGTGCTCTTTCTTATAACACAGGATTTTGCTGGAAGTGCCAGTCTTTCAGATTCTCCACAGAAAGCATTTTCAAACTGCTGCATACACACATCACTTTAACTCTGTAAGTTCAATGCACAAATGGACAAGCATTCTCGCAGATAGCTTGCTTTTAGTTTTTAAGGTAAAATATTTGTCATTGCAGCATATGCCCACTGTCCATCTGGAATGTCACAACTAACTACTGCAAGAAATGTGTTTCTAACCTGCTGAATGGAAACATAGATTCAACTCCCTTAGTTGAACGAACACACTCCAGAATAGCTTCATAGATACGTTTCTTCTGTGTTTTACAGGCAGTCTTACTGCTCTTAGGTAGGACACTGGATTTTGCTGGAAATGTCAGTTTTCAGAATCTTTACAGAAAGCGTTTAAAAACTGCTGCATACGTATATCAGTGTAACTCTGTCAGTTAAATGCACGTGTTGTCAAGCATTCCCCCAGACAGCTTGCTTTTACTTTTTAAGGCGAGATACTTCTTCCTACAGGATATGCCCATTTCCTGTCTGGAATAATCCCATTTTGCTTCTGCAGGAAATGTGTTTCTAATCTACTGAATCGAAACACAGATTTCACTCCTTTAGTTGAATGAAGACACACCAGAGAAGTTTCAAAGATAAGTTTCTTCTGTGTTTTACAGGCAGTCTTACTGCTATTTTGTATAACACAGGATTTTGCAGGAAATGTAAGTTTTCAGATTCTCCACAGAAAGCGTTTTTAACTGCTGCATACACACATCAGTGTAACTCTGTTAGTTGAATGCACAAATTGACAAGCATTTTCTCAGATGGCTTGCTTTTAGTTTTTAAGGTGAGGTATTTTTCATTGCAACATATGGTCACTTTCCATCTAGAATGTCCCAATCTAGCTTCTGAAAGAAATGTGTTTCTAAACTACTGAATGGAATAATAGATTCAACTTTCTTAGTTTAACAAATACGCACAGGAGCAGATTCACAGATATGTTTCTTCTGTGTTTTACAGGCATTCTTACCGTTTTTTTGTAAAACACGGGATTTTGCTGGAAATGTCAGTTTTCAGAATCTCCACAGAGAGCATTCAAAACCTGCTGCATAAAAATATAAGTGTATCTCTGTACATTGAATACACATGTTGGGAAGCATTCTCTCATATATCTTGCTCTTAGTTTTTATGGTGAGATATTTCTCATTATGGCATATGCCCACTTTCTTTCTGGAATATCCCAATCTCGCCTAGGCAAGAAATGTGTTTCTAACCAGCTGAATCGAAACACAGATTCAATTCTCATAGTTCAAAAAACACACACCAGAGCAGTTTCACCGATCCATTTCTTCTGTTTCACAGGCAATCTTACTGCTATTCTGTATAATATGGGATTTTGCTGGAAATGTCAGTTTTCAGATTCTCCAGAGAAAGCGTTTTCAAACTGCTGCATACACATATCAGTGTAACTCTGTAAGTTGAATGCACAAATGCACAAGCGTTCTCCCAGATAGCCAGCTATTAGTTTTTAAGATGAAATATTTCTCATTACAACATTTGTCCACTTTCCGTCTGGAATGTACAAATCTAGCTTCTGTAAGAAAACTTTTCTCACTTGCTGAATCAAAACATAGATTCAACTCCCTTAGTTGAACGAACACACACTGGAGCAGGTTCACAGATATGTTTCTTTTGTGTTTTACAGGCATCTTTACTGCTTTTTCATATAACACTGGATTTTGCTGCAAATCTCATATTTCAAATTCTCGTCAGAAAGCATTTAAAAACTGCTGCATACACACATCAGTTTAACTCTGTAAGTTCAATGCACACGTTGACAAGCATTCTGCAAAATAGTGTGCTTTTAGTTTTTATGGCAAGATATTTCTCATTACAGCATATGCCATCTTTCCGTCTGGTATATCCCAATCTTGGTTCTGCAAGAAATCTATTTCTAACTTGTTTAATCGAAACATAGATTAAACTCCCATAGTTGAACGAACAGACACATGAGCAGTTTCACAGATACATTTCTTCTGTGTGTTACAGGCAGTCTTACTGCTTTCTCATGAGACACGGGATTTTGATGGAAATGTCAGCATTTGATATTCTCCACAGAAAGTGGTTTAAATCTGCTGCATACACACATCTGTGTAACTGTGTAAGTTGAATGCACACATTGACAAGCATTCTCCAAGAAAGATTGGTTTTAGTTTTGAAGGCGAAATATTCCTCATTACAGCATAGGCCCACTTTCCATCTGGAATGTCCCAATCTAGCTTCTGCAAGAAATGTGTTTCTAACCTGTTAGATTGAAACATAGATTCAACTCCCTTAGTTGAACGAACACACACTGGAGCCATTTAACAAATACGTTTCTTTTGTGTTTTACAGGCAATATTAATCCATTTTCGTATAACACGGGATTTTGTGGGAAATGTCATTTTTCAGATTCTTCCCAAAAAGTTTTGAAAACTGCTGCATACACACATCAGTGTAACTCTGTAAGTTCAATGTACACATTTACAAGAATTCTCCGAGATAGCTTGCTTTTCGTTTTGAAGGTGAGATATTTCTCAATACTACATATGCCCACTTTCTGTCTGGAATATCCCAATCTAGCTTCTGGAAAAAATGTGTTTCTAACCTGCTGAATTAAAACATAGATTCAACTCCCTTAGTTGAACGAACACACACCAGAGCAGTTTCACAGGTACGTTTCTTCTGTGTTTTACTTTCAGTCTTAATGCTTTTTTGTATAACATGGGATTTTGCTGAAAATGTCACTTTTCAGATTCTTCACAGAAAGTGTTTTCACACTGGTGCATACACAAATCAGTGTAACTACATTAGTTGATGCACACCTGTACAAGTATTCTCCCAGATAGCTTGCTTTTAGTTTCTAAGGTGAAATATTTCTCATTACTGCATATGCCCGCATTGCGTCTGGAGTATTAAAATCTAGCTTCTGCAAGAAATGTGTTTCTAACCTGCTCAATTGAAAAATAAATTCAACTCCCTTAGTTGAACGAACACACACCAGAGCAGTTTCACAGGTACATTTCTTCTGTGTTTTATTGGCAGTCTTACTGCTATTTCATATAACATGGTATTTTCCAATAAATGTCAGTTTCCCGATTATCGAGAGAAAGCGTTTGTAATCTGCTGCATACACATGTCAGTGTAACTCCATAAGTTGAATGCACACATGGACAAGCATTCTCCCAGATAGCTTGCTTTAAGTTTTTTAGGCGAGATATTACTCATTACTGCATATGTCAACTTTCTGTCTTTAATATCCCAATCTAACTACTGCAAGAAACCTCTTTCTAACCTTCTCAGTGGAAACGTAGATTCAACACCCTTAGTTGAATGCAACATACCACAACAGTTTCACAGGTACATTTCTTCTGTGTTTTACATTCAGTCCTGCTGCCATTTCGTACAACATGGGATTTTACTGCAAATGTCAGTTTTTCAGATCCTCCAAAGAAAGTGTATTCAAAATGCTGCATACACGCATCAGTGTAATAGTGTAATTTAAAAGCACACATGCAGAAGCATTCTCCCAGATAGCTTCCTTTATTTTTTAGGCGAGATATTTTCAATTACACCATAGGCCCACTTTCCATCTGGAATGTCCAAGTCTAGCTTCTGCAAGAAATGATTTTCTAACCTGCTGGATCAAAACATATATTAAATTCCCTTACTTGAATGAACACACACCAATGCGGGTTCACAGATAGGTTTCTTCTGTGTTTCACATGCAGTCTTACTGATTTTTAGTATAACGCAGAATTTTGCTGGAAATGTCCACTTTCAGATTCTCCACAGAAAGTGTTTTTGAACTACTGCATATGCAAATCAGTATAACTCTGTATGTGGAAAGCAAATGGACAATCATTCTCCCAGATAGCTTGCTTTTACTTTTAAGGTGAGATATTTCTCATTTCAGTACATGCCCACTTTCCATCTGGAATGTCCCAATCTCGCTTCTCCAAGAAATGTGTTTCTAAAGTGCTGAATAGAAATATTAATACAACTCCCTTACTTGAACAAACACACACTGGAGCAGTTTCACAGATACGTTTCTCTTGTGTTTTATAGGCAGTCTTACTAATTTTCATATAACACGGGATTTTGATGAAAATGCCAGTTTTTCAGATTATCCACAGAAAGCATTTTCAAACTGTTGCATAGACACATCAGTTTAACTCTGTAAGTTGAATGCAGACATTGATATTCATTCTGTTAGGTAGCTCCATTTTGTTTTTAAAGCCAGATATTTCCCTTTGCAGGTTGTACTCCCATTCAGTCTGGAATGTCCAAATACAGCTCCTAGAAGAAATGTGTTTCTCACTCGATGAAACAAAGCATAGATGCAACCCCCTAAGTTGAACGAACACACAGCAGAGCACTTTAAACGATACATTTCTTCTGTGTTTGGATGCAATATTACTGATATTTCCTATAAGCTGGGATTTTGCTGGAAATGTGTTTTTAGATTCTCCACAGAGCGCATTTCTAAACTACTGCATACACATATCAGTTTAACTCTGCAAGTTGAATGCACACATTGACATTCATTCTGTTAGGTTTCTTCATTTTGGTTTTCAAGCCAGATATTTTCCTTTGCAGCATATGCTCACATTCACTCTGGAATGTCCAAATACAGCTCCCAGAAGAAACGCGTTTCTCTCTCACTGAAACAAAATATTGAAGCAACTCCTTTAGTTGAATGCACACACAACAAAGCACTTTAAAATATACGTTCCTTCAGAGTTTTAGACACAGTCATACTGCTATTTTTTAAGCCGGGATTTTGCTGGAAATATCTGATTTTAGATTATCCAAAGAAAGGGTTTCTAAACTGCTGCATACACACATCAGTTTAACTCGGTAACTTGAATGCACACTTTGACATTCATTCTGTTGGATAGAGCCATTTTGGTTTTAAAGCCAGATATTTCTCATTGCAGCGTATACTCACATTCACTCTGGAGTGTCCAAATGCAGCTCCAAGAAGAAATATGTTTCTCATTCGCTGAAACAAATATGTATGCAACTCCCTTACTTGAATGACCACACAGCAGAACAGTTTAAAAGATACGTTTCTTCTGTGTTTTAGATGCAGTCTTACTACTATTTCCTGTAAGCTGGTATTTTGCTGGAAATATCTGTTTTTACATAATCCACAGAAAGGGTTTCTAAACTACGACATACACACATCAGTTTACCTCTGTAAGTTGAATGCACACATTGACATTCATTCTGTTAGGTAGCTCCGTTTTGGTTTTAAAGCCAGAAATATCCCTTTGCAGCTTATACTCACATTCACTCCGGAATGTCCAAATGCAGCTCCTAGAATAGATGTGTCTCTCACTCGCTGAAACAAAGCATAGATGCAAATCCATTAGTTGAACGAAGACACAGGAAAGCCCTTTAAAAGATACGTTTCTTCTGTGTTTTAGAAGCAGTCTTTCTGCTATTTCCTATAAGCCAGAATTTTGCTGGAAATGTCTGTTTTTAGATTCTCCACAGAAAGGGTTTCTTAACTGCTGCATGCACACGTCAGTGTAACTCTGTACGTTGAATGCACACAATGACATTCATTCTGTAAGGTAGCTCTACTTTGGTTTTAAAGTCAGATATTTCCCTTTGCAGGATATTCTCCCATTCACTCTGGAATGTCCAAATGCAGCTCCTAGAAAAATGTGTTTCTCACTCACTGAAACAAAACATAGATGCAACTCCCTTAGTTGAATGAACACAAAGTAGAACACTTTGAAAGATACGTTTCTTCTGTGTTGTAGATGCAGTCTTAAAGCTATTTCCTGTAAGCTGGGATTTTGCTGGAAATATCTATTTTTAGATTCTCCACAGAAAGGGTTTCTGAACTACTGTATATACACAGCAGTTTAACTTTGTAATTTGAATGCACTCATTGACATTCATTCTAATATACAGCACCATTTTGGTTTTAAAGCCAGATATTTTCCTTTGCATCATATACTCACATTTACTCTGGAATGTCCAAAGTCAGCTCCTAGAAGAAATCTTTTCCTCACTCGCTGAAACAAAGCATTGATGCAACTCCCTTAGTTGATTGAACACACAGCAGAGAAGTTTAATACACGTTTCTCCTGTGTTTTTGACTCAGTTATACTGCTATTTCCTATAAGCAGGGATTTTGCTGAAAATGCCTGTTTTTAGAATCCCCACAGAAAGCATTTCTAAACTGCTGCATATACACATTAGTTGAACTCTGTAAGTTGAATTCACACAATGACATTCATTCTGTTAGGTAGCTCTGTTTTGGTCTTAAAGCCAGATATTTCCCTTTGCAGCATATCCTCACACTCACTCTGGAATGTCCAAATGCAGCTCTTAGAGGAAATGTGTTTCTCACTTGCTGAAACAAAGCATAGATGCAACTCCCTTATTTGAACGAACGCACAGCAGAGCACTTGAAAACATAGGTTTCTTCTGTGATTTAGACGCAGTCTCATGGCTATGTCCTATAAGCTGGGATATTCCTGTAAATGTCTGTTTTTGGATTCTCCACAGTAAGGCGTTCTAAACTGTTGCACACACAATCAGTTTAACTCTGTAAGTTGAATGCACACGTTGACATTCATTCTGTTAGGTAGTTCCTTCTTGGTTTTAAAGCCAGATATTTCCCTTTGCAGCATATACTCACATTGACTCTGGAATGTCCAAATGCAGCCCCTAGAAAAATACGTGTTTCTCAATGACTGAAGCAGAGCATAGATGCAACTCCCGTAGAGAATGGACAAACAGCAGAGCACTGTATACATACTTTCTTCTGTAATTTAGATGCTGTCTTACTGCTATTTCCTATAAGCTGGAGTTTGCTGGAAATGCCTGTTTTTGGATTCTTCTCAGAAAGGTTTTTAAACAGCTGCATACATACATCATCACTTTACCTCTGTAAGTTGAATGCACACATTGAGATTCATTCTGCTAGGTATCTGCATTTTGGTTTTAAAGCCAGGTACTTCCCTTTGCAGCATATACTCATATTCCCTCTGGCATGTCTAAATGCAGCTACTAGAAGAACCGTGTTTCTCACTTGCTGAAACAAAGCATAGAAGCGACACCCTTAGTTAAATGAAAACACAGCAGAGCACCTTAAAAGATAAGTTTCTTCTGTGTTTTAGGCACACTCGTAACACTATTTCCTAAAAGCCTGGATTTTGCTGGAAATGTGTGTTTTTAGATTCTGAACAGAAAGGATTTTTAAACTGCTGCATATGCACTTCAGTTTAACTCTGTAAGTTGAATGCATACATTGACATTCATTCTGTTAGGTAGCTCTGTTTTGGTTTTAAAGCCAGGTATTTCCCTTTGCAGCTTATCCTCACATTCACTCTGGAATGTCCAAATGCAACTGCTAGAAGAAAGGTGTTTCTCACTTGCTGAAATGAAGCATAGATGCAACTCCCTTAGTTGATTGAACACACAACAGAGAAGATTAAAACATACGTTTCTCCTGTGTTTTAGACCCAGTCATATTGCTATTTCCTATAACCAGGGATTTGCTGGAAATGTCTGTTTTTAGAATCTCCACAGAAAGCATTTCTAAACTGCTGCATACATACATTAGTTGAACTCTGTAAGTTGAATGCACACAATGACATTCATTCTGTTATGAAGGTCCATTTTGCTTTTAAAGCCAGATATTTCCCTTTGCAGCATATCCTCACATTCACTCTGGAATGTCCAAATGCAGCTCTTAGAGGAAACGTGTTTCTCACTAGCTCAAACAAAGCATAGATGCAACTCCCTTATTTGAATGAACACACAGCAGAGCACTTTAAAACATAGGTTTCTTCTCTGTTTTAGACACAGTGTTACTGCTATTTCCTATAAGCTGGGATTTTGCTGGAAATGTCTGATTTTAGATTCTCCACAGAAATAGTTTCTAAACTGCTGCATACACACATCAGTTTAACTGTGTAAGCTGAATGCACAAGTTGACAATCATTCTCACAGATAGCTTGCTTTTAGTTTTTAATTCGAGATATTTCTCATTACAACACACACCCACTGTCTGTCTGAAAAGAACCAATCTAGCTTCTGCAAGAAATGTGTTTCTAACCTGCTGAATTGAAACATAGATTCAACTCCCGTACTTGAAAGAACACAAACCAAAGCATTCTCACAGATACTTTTCTTCTTTGTTTTACAGGCAGTCATACTGCCTTTTCGTATACCACTGAATTTTGCTGGAAATGTGCATATTCAGATTCTCCAGAGAAAGCTTTTTCAAACTGCTGCATACTCACATCAGTGTAACTGTGATGACTGTGAAGGTTGAATGCATACCTTCATAAGCATTACCCCACGTACCTTGCTTTTAGTTCTTAAGGTGAGATTTTTTTCATTACAGCAGTCTTACTGCTTTTTCCTGTAACACGGGGTTTTGCATGAAATGTCATTTTTCAGATTCTCCACAGAAACTGTTTTCAAACTGTTGCATACACACATTAATGTAACTGTAAGTTGAATGCACACATGGACAAGCATTCTCTCAGATAGCTTGCTTTTAGTTTTTAAGGTAAGATATTTCTCATTACAGCATATGCCCACTTTCCATCTGGATCATCCAAATCTAACTACTGCAAGAAATCTCTTTCTAACCTGCTGAATGGAAACATAGATTCAAAACCCTTAGTTGAACGAACACCCCCAAAAACAATTTCACAGGTATGTTTCTTCTGTGTTTTACATTCAGTCTTTCTGCTTTTTCGTATAACAAGGGATTTTGCTGGAAATGTCACTTTTCAGATTCTTCACAGAAATTGTTTTCACACTGGCGCATACACACATCAGTGCACCTCTGTAAGTTGATGCACACATGGACAAGCATTCTCCCAGAGAGCTTGCTTTTAGTTTTTATGGTGAGATATTTCTCATTACACCTATGTCCACATTCTATCTGGAACACCTCAATCTAGCTTCTGCAAGAAATGTGTTTCTAACCTATTGAGTCAAAACATAGACTCACCTTTCTTAGTAGAAAGAACGAACACTTGAGCAGTTTCACAGATTCGTTTCTTCTGTGTTTTCAGGAACTCTTACTGCTTTTTCATATATCGTGGGATTTTTCTGGAAATGTCAGTTTTCAGGTTCTCCACAGATAGAATTTTCAAACTGTGGCATACACATATTAGGGTAAGTCTGTAAGTTGAACGCACACTTGACAAGCATTCTCTCAGATAGCTTGCTTTAAATTTTTCATGTGACATATTTCTCATTACACCATGTGCCCACTTTCTATTTGGAATGTCACAATCTAGCTTCTGCAAGAAATGTGTTTCTCTCCTGTTGAATCAAAACATAGATTGAACACCCTTACTTGAACGAACAGACACCAGAGCAATTTCACAGATACGTTTCTTCTGCGTTTTACAGGCAGTCTTACTGCTTTTTCGAATAGCAAGGGATTTTGTTGGAAATGTCAGTTTGCAGATTCTCCACAGAATGTGGTTTCTAACGTCTGCACACACACAT